>JAOTQM010000230.1:0-53306 GCA_026939265.1 Oreonectes daqikongensis | reverse complement strand
TGTCTTGAAGTTTTTAATGGGGTTTTAGTTATGACAGTATTCAATGAGCTTGAGTTGGAGGCCCAGCTTTGTCGCATGAATCTCCATATAAAAGGTTTTTGGAAACAGTGTATGAATCTCAGCAGTGGTGATCATCAAATGAGCCGCTTTCACACCGCAATGCATGCTGGGGAGTCACGGATCAGTTTTGTATGATTGTGCCCAGAATGCAGTGTGTTTATCTTAAATTCTTGGTTGTCACCATTATTGAGATGAATAGGATTGATTCTTGATGTCTGCTAGTTCATTTTTTCAGTGTTGGTGTGTGTAATTTCTTCAGAATTTCTTAAACTTCAACAACTGAGCATCACAAAATCAGCGACTAAACAGGTGAGAACCTAATACCACAAGAGCTCAACTAAAGCAAACGTTGATCAAAATAATGGTGAATTGTTAAAATTTCAACGTTAATGGCGGGTAAAAAAGTGACATTGATTCAATGGCATTACATTGTTAGTTAATTTAATGGTTTCTTGCTATCAGGGTTTTCTAGTGATCTTGAAGACATTGATAAGCTTTTGCAGGTGTGTTGATTTGTTTGATTAGGGTTGGATAAAAACTGCAGGACACCAGCTCTCCAGAATCGAATCTGGGGACCCTGGTGTAGAATACTATTTGTGAAGCTATTGTGTAGATGAGAAATAACACAAAATGGTGTTGAAGCTAATCTTTATGATTGATTTAATGGTTATCATTATTACTAAGAACATAACATAACAACTACCATCTTAAAATCAGAAATTTCTGAAAATTGAAATTAGATTAGGATTAGAATAGAGTCAGAACCCAACTAAAGCAAACACTGATCACAATAATGGTGGCTGTCAAAAAACTGAAGGGCTAAAACTCTGGAGGGCCGAGTTTGGGCACCCCTGCTTTAAAGCAACACTAGAAAAATTTTGCTCATGGGTTCCCCCATGTGGTTAATAAGTGCAAGTGTCTGTTAGTGTTGTAAATAATGTTACTGTAAGATTTGAGTCGTCGAGTTCACATTGCCCGATTTTCAGTCATTGCATTACTGTTCTTTTCACACTGCATGACTATCTGAAGGGGGACTGTGTTGCTGCGATATGCACATCCACGATGGATTGACGACAGGGGGTTACACATTGCATGACTTTACAAGTGGAAGAATCACAGACAGATCTGTCTTGTCCGCAAACCACGTTTTATAACCAAACACATGCACGAAGAATTGCAGGAAATAACGCAAATGAATCACACATGAAAACAGTTCTCACACTAGTCTGAAGTAGACTGGAGCAAAGAATTTCTAATTAAAGTTACAGATCATTGTGTTTAACTTTTGTGCTATAGCTGTGTGCTTTCAAAGCGTGTTTGTTATGGCGATGGTGCGTGGAGAATGTTGGTTCTTGAAACGGCTACATCTTGCAGCTTGCTTTATTTATTTATTTTTGGGTTTGTGTGCTGGTTATGGAAGTCGAAGTATGTATGTGCCAGAGAGTATAATTGCATTTTGAAGGTAAGAAAGATGAAAACATAATGCAAATAAAATATAAGCGCCAAGAGCCCAACTCAATAAAACATGGTCACCATGATGGTGAGTTTCAACTACATTACTTTCAACACACAAATATTAAGTGTTACCCGCCCACGGGTCCTGTGCATGTTAAGGGTTAAGTATTTTTTATTTGAACTACTCCCAGCTTTGAAGACAAAACAGGCTGTTGAGAGTTTACATTATCTGCTTAAATACACAAAACTACACAAAATACACAAAAACAACTGTGTATTTAAGCTGATGTGTTACAGTCTGTTATCACTGTCGTATTAAACATTTAAACTGGATCATGTTTCTGATTTTCCTGCTCACCTGCACTGCGCTGAGAGCTTTAAACGCTCAGGCAAAAGTGGTCGCGACATTTGATGACGATCAAGATTGTAAAAAATATTTCTATAACAACAAGGAACCGCAAGGAATGGATCAGAATGCCAAGAGAATTTGTCAGAAGATGGAAAATAAACCTGTGTTTTTTGCTACTTTGTATTTGACTACTGACAAAATTCCCCTTTACAGTGCCTATATATTTGATCCTCAATGCTCACAAAAAGAAGATGAAAAACCTAAGAGTTGCAACAAATGGCACATCGAGCCACAGCTAACAGTAGGTTTTACTATTTAACAAAAATGTATATAAATTTTTTAAACTCAGTTATATATGGTTTGAATTATTTACATTTTAAGTTGTGTTGTTATTGCCAATACATATGTAAAACATGAATAGAAAATTAGTTAGGTTGAACTTACTAATACAGCAACATCTCAAATGTTCTCTAAAAAAAGAAGCTTGTGCATATCAAGCAAACTGTGCTAAAGTAATATTTTCTTTTGTAGATTTCATCTGAATCTGATCAAATGATCCCTGAGAGCAAAGCCAAAGTCTTTGTTAATAAATATAAAGTAAATCAAGCTCTCAGCTCTGATTATGAGCACACAGGATTTGATCGCGGACACCTGAACCCCAACGGTCTCCAATGTGCCGATGATGCTCGTATGGCAACATTTACTCTGACCAACGTTGCACAGATGGATGCTTGCTTCAACCGCATTCACTGGAGGAACTGGGAGGGTTATTACATGCTTTTTTAACAAAAACATTAAAAGTGATAAAGAAGCGACGGCTTACATCATCACAGGTACTGTACCTGGTAATAAGAAAATACCACAAGAAAGCGACTGTGAGGACAGCCGGGAGTTTGAACGGGTCACAGTTCCGTCTCACATCTGGACAGCTGTCTGTTATAAACATCACAAAGATAACACAAAGTCTTTTTCCTTTGGCTATTTAGGAGGAAAACAAGCCAGAATTCAGCATTGAGCTCATGAGTGTTTCAGACATGAATCAGGAGCTCAGTGAACTGTACAGCAAATACTCAATAACTTCTGTTAAGATCTTTGATGGTGACTGTTTTAGTGGCCAACAGTCATCTAAGGATGCTGAAGCCAATTTTTTAAAACTAATTAAATTGCCAGAGTACCGAAACCCTCGTAAAAGGGCCAGAAGTGACAGTGATGCCATATCTGCAAAGAAACAGAATTGACCGAGGCACAGTACACACATCATTTTAAGGCAAGATCATCCTTGTGCCACGTATGGATATTACTAATAAAGCTTTAGAAATAATAATGCAGCCCTCCACTGTCAGTTAATAGTCTTAAAAGAGTTTGTTATCAATATTTAACATTTATTACTGATATATGCAGTTGGTTGGGTTACATGTTTGTATTATGACTAATAAAGATCAGCATGCTCTTCTGACAAATAAAGCATCTTAAAACGCCGCCTTCTTTTATGTAATCTTTATTGAATCTTAAACCTAATCAGAGAACACAAAATACTTACAAGCCTCGGTATATAAAGCTTTTAAAGTAATGAATCATACGTGTTTTCATTTGACCTTTTCGTAAACCTATAAAAATATTTAAATTCAGTTGATTCACTTGCATCGATATAGTCAGTAGTTGTGTTTTCAAACTTTCACTGCAGCAGTGTTTATTCCTGCCTGCTAAATGTGTTTGAATTCATGAGATTTCGTTTATAATTTTTCATCTTCAACAGAAAAATGAATTGCGCCGATACTCACGAGAAGTCAAACTGATGATGCTTCTGTGTCACAATTTTAGGTGAACTCTGGCTCAAACCTGAGTTGACAGAGAATGTTTACACCAAGCGTTGCTGAACCTGTTCTAAATCAGGCTGGGTTATCTGGTTTATCCGCTTTGTGCAATATGCCTCAGGTCAGGTCAGGTTGTGATGGAAAATGAAGCCTCAAATGAAGCACCAAGACATTCCCATGACTGTTTAAATAAGATTCAAAGCTTCAAAAGTGTTGAAAAACAGTGCCATCTGTTGGTTAATAAAACATAGCAGTAGTTACTGGAAGAAACTCAGTCGCAACCATCAGATGTAATTCAGATGGATTTAATGTTATGTGCACAAATAAAGCTTAGAGTACCACGTGTGAGGGAATGATCAACATCGTAGTTTGATTTCAATGCCAAGTGTGAGCAAATAGTAACCAAGTTACAAAGTATTGTTGCTGATTCTGTTAATGAATGGTTCCCAAATCTAAGTATTGTTACTAAACAAATAAAAGCATTACAGACACACTTGGACATCAACATTCATCACACCAACCTCATCAATGGTGACAACCATCAACTAATGCAGATCAACAGGAATGCATGCTGGGAGTTAAGAATGAGTTTTGTACTATGATGTTATCCACTGATGTCACCATTGTTGACTTTCATACACTGATTCTTCATGTGTAATTGGTTCAGTTGTTGATTGTTTAAGTCATAACACTGTTTTAAAAGTAAACACTAGTATCACATCATTGTTACAACACACTCAAAATTATTTATGTAGTTCCAAAGTGATTATAATGTTCACCAATTTATACGAGTGGCTTGTTCCTATAAATTGTAAATGGACTGGTCCACCTGCAGTTTATAGATATCAGGCATGCGTATTAAGTTGGTGGCAGAGATGGACATGTATTTCAAATACAAAATACTTAACCCTTAACATGCACAGGGCCCGTAGGTGGGGTTATCAATTTGGATGTCACCACCATGGTGATCAGTGTTTCCTTGAGTTGGGCTCTTGACTTTTAAGTGTTATGTTAGGTTTGGCATGTGTGTAATTGTGTGCCTTTAAAGTACTTTATTTATGGAGCTGCAAATGAGGCTCTAATCACATGTTGTTGGTTTTAAACTACCTTTTAGTATTTTAAAATCTAGAAAGACTTGTGAAAGCATGATGCATTAAAACTACAGCTAAGTTTAGACACACAGACATCAAGAATCAGTGTATGAACCTCAACAATGGTGACAATCAACAACATAAAACTTTATGCTGCAATGTATGCTGGGATTCATAAATGAGTTTTGTACTATGATGTTACCCAGCATGCATTGCAGCATGAAGTTTTCTTTTGTTGATTGTCACCATTGTTGAGACTCATACATGATTCTTGATAGAATGGCACAGAAATCTTGATTCTAAACTCTACTGTAGTTTAAATTTGCTGCTTGTTTTCTAAATTGTTGAACATCAAAATACAATTAAACTTCCTGACATTTTGTTTCTTTTAGTATCAATCCATATGAGACCAGTTTGTCACACTACAAAATAAAAGCCAACACCACTTGACTTAAATCATTCAACACATGTACTTTAAAAGCACACAGTTACAATGCAACAAAAATCTAACGCTTAAGAGTCAAGAGCCCAACTCAAGGAAACACTGACCATGATGGTGAGTTTCAACTAAATTACTTTCAACAAAACCAAAATTAAGTGTTAACCCACCCACGGGCCCTGTGCATGTTAAGGGTTAAGTATTTTCTATTTGAAATACATGCCCATCTCTGGTCACGGCTATGTAACTGTAAATATGTCAATAAATAGTAATCTGTTTGGAACACACTGTAAAAAACAATGCATAATTGAAATTATTGTTTGTTAATGTAAATAGTAAATCTGTTTGGAACATATTTAAAAAAAAAACAATACGTAATTGAAATTGTTGTTGTAAAAGTTGAGAAATATATGCACAAATGACTGATTGTAAATTTAATTCACTTGTATTATAAATTTATATATTCCTAATAAACCAAACAAACATTGACATGTCATTTTTGGCTACTTTTTAGGGTTAGGTTGGGTTGGGTTGGATAATAGTAAACCACTTTTATTTTTTAGGACTACACCACTGGTCATAACACTATAATATCATAACATACATACTGAGACCTTTATAAACACAACACTGTTAAGAGTAGCCATTAAAGTTACTTAACAATGACAACATCACTATTTAGAATATACTTTCATCACCTGATTTCATTCTTTGACATCACAAATGCATTTAAACACACTATCATCAAAGAAAATCTAACTTTAAGAGTCAACAGCTCAACTAAAGCAAACACTGATCACAACAATGGTGTTTTGAAAAACCGCTTCATGAATGCTTCATTCATTCATTAACTGTGGGTGCAAAAGTGATATTGATTTAATGAAATTCACATTGACAAATCAATCATCTGCTCTTTTGCTATCAGGGCTTCCTGCAAGTTTGTAGTAATCTGAGCATCTTGATGATTTTGTTCAGGTGTGTTTTATTAGGGTTGGAGCTAAACTCAGGAGGAAAGTAGATCAAGAGGAGTTGAGACCTCTGTTGTAGAGACACAAAGGTACAAAATTGTACCTTTTAAGGTACAGCTGGAGCGACAAAGCATTTGTACCCCTAAGGTACATTCCTGTACCCTGATTTTTCTGTGTGTAGGACATTTACAAAATATATTCATGAAACATGATCTTTACTTCATATCCTAATGATTTTGGCATAAAAGAAAAAAGGCAAGTTTTTTGATACTTAAGACTGGTTTTGTGATCCAGGGTCACATATTCTTATTGTTTCTAATGTCTGCCAAACAGCATTAGTCTGGAGTCTGAAGACCCGTTCAGAACAATTCTGCATCATCCTGCAGTATAAGATGAATAAAAACCTCAGTTTATATTTACTCGTTTGCTGGACATGTTTTTTATTATTTAATATTATTCATCAGTTTGGATAATGCAGGTCAGTCTAAGCTAGAAGCTGCTGTCACCAAACAAACGAATGATGCCGGGCTGATGGCTCATCATCTCTGTATCTTTATGAACTCCGACTAATGCTCTGTTATCTGTTTCTCATGTTTGTGTATGTATGGTGAGTTTTATTTATTTAAGAATATAATCTGGAGTTGTTTTGAGTCATGAAAGAGGAAACGGGCTCCCTTGTGACTTTATTACACTAAACAAATAGAAGCTAGCATTTCATGCTTGTTTTACTTTAATGAAACCTTGAGTTTTAGTACATTTTATGGATAAAGATCAACAAAAAACAGTTTTTGAAACAGCCTTCTTTGCTCAAATTTACCAATGCATAATTATATTGAATGTAGGTTCTGCTCATTTCTACCATGCAAATTTAATACAAAACATTTAATACAATTATTTTGTATTAAATAATATTGTATGTCTATATTTATTAATATTTTGATACACAGAAACGTTTATTCTTTTATTTAAAAAGAATCACACCCGAGAAGTGAATTATGACCAGAAGATGGCAGTAGAGAAACACCGTGAGCTGCCAATACAATGAAATGAAGAAGAACAATTTGGTTTTAGGAGGAATTCTTGTGTAAACGGATTAAAAACACTACTTTCGATTTTTCATCGTAAATGTCAGGTCACTTCGTTGGATCATCTGATATAAGGACATCATCCATTCATTTTGAGGTATTTTCTTGTCACATGTAGCGTCCCGTTGTCGAATTTGATTATACATATTTTCTTGTATCTGCTTCAGGTGCATTCAGGTCGATTAGGACAGTTTTTGACATTTAAAAACGTTTATCAATTAACCCGAATTAATCCTGTATGTGTGCTCGCGCGCGTCCGTGCGCGTCACCTGTGGAATGTTTTGCGTTATGACGTCACGCACAGAGTTAATCTTGTCAGTTGTGTGATTTGCGCGAAAGTGACGACGGATTTCACCGCTTTAACTCTACAATCTTCACAGAAAGTGACAATATTAAGCAACACAAGTCTGTACCGAGCGACTACACAAGTGTAAACGGACAGACGTTTATGAAATAGACGCTTAACTCACATCTACATCTTAACAAACAGCGATTTCTCATACAACACACGAGATGGAGAAAACAGCAGGTCAGTCACACCATTACAATGATATTATAACAACATCTATCAACTAAAATAACATATAATGACATAAAACCATCGTAAAACATAAACAGATAATAGAATATAGTAGTGACTCGAGCAGCACAGCATCAGACATGTTTTGTGTTTATGTCACGATTAAACTTGATATGTTTTCTGTCTGAATGTGTTTTAAAAAGACTTTTATGTTTAAAACCATGATGTTTTAGTACATTTTGCTAAGTGTTGAGTAATAATATACTTTAATTTTAGATCATTGTGCTGTTGGGTTGTAGTGACGTGAAGAAAATGACATTATTTCTCTTGTAAATTACTTGATCTATGTAAACTTGTGTATTATTATGTGGGTTTTTTTAGAACAACAAACAAAAGGAAAGAAACAGAAGAGGATCAGTGCCTGCTTTAAGAGAAAATGGCAGGCTATAAAGAGAACCTTGTCTCGCTCCAGAAACACAAAAGTGGTTCCTTCTTCTGCATCTGACCTGAGTCTATCAGATCCTCAACCAGGTTTATCTTTCCAGACACATTTACGTGTCATTAAGCCAAAGGTCGTGCAAGATCCAGCTGTTTTCCTCTGTGGTTCATGTAACTGGGATGTTGAAGATCTAGCTGACCATCAGCCCGGTCCATCTGTTTGTGAGCAAACAGACTTTCAAGAACCAACTAATTCTCAGCATGATTCATTTTGTGTGGATCAAACAGCTCCTAAAGATCCAGCTGAGCACCGAGCAGATCCATCTAACCGTGAGCAAATCATTTCAGAGAGAATTTAAATAGTTGTATTGTGCCAGTGGAGGTTTAATTTATCACCCTAATTTCTATTGTTTATCTTTTAGATCAACAAACAAAAGAAAAGAAACAGAAGAAGAGGATCAGTGCCTGCTTTAGGAAAAAATGGCAGGCTATAAAGAGAACCTTCTCTTGCTTCAGAAACACAAAAGTGGTTTGTTTTTCTGCATCTGACCGGAGTCTATCAGATCCTCAACCAGATCAATCTGTCCAGACACATTTACGTGTCTTTAAGCCGAAGGTCGTGCAAGATCCAGCTGTTTTCCTCTCTGGTTCATGTAACTGGGATGTTGAAGATCCAGCTGAGCACCGAGCAGATCCATCTAACCGTGAGCAAATCATTTCAGAGAGAATTTAAATAGTTGTATTGTGCCAGTGGAGGATTAGTTTATCACCCTAATTTCTTTTGTTTATCTTTTCTGTTTTTGATCTTTTAGATCAACAAACACAAGGAAAGAAATGGGAGAAGAGGATCCGTGCCACCTTTAAGAAAAAATGGCAGGCTATAAAGAGAACCTTCTCTTGCTCCAGAAACACTGAAGTGGCTCCTGCTACTTGCGGAAGAGTTCAGGATGAATTGGATAACTATAGTGAGTATACTGCCATTATGTCAGATTCATTTACTTTCTGTTCTGCTGTCAGTCGAATGTAATAATCCTCATTTTACATTTACACATTTGGCAGACGCTTTTATCCAAAGTGACTTCTAGTGTGTTTTAGTCTATACATGTCTCTCATCTGTATTTTTTGTCTGGATGTTGCCATTTACTACTATTCTTTAGCATGAGAATTGCTTTTTTTATGATGTGTGTTGGTAAACGAAATCCTGAATCTAAGTGAAATTTGTCCCTTTTTAATATTTTGCTAGGTTAGTTTAATCCACAGGATTGACCATTAATGTGTTAAATATTTCATTGTCAATACTACTTGATACTGTTTGAAATAATTCTTCTCTATAGATCAGATCCAGGAAAATCAGGAAACTGCTGAGGTGAACCAAACTCAAGATGTGAGCGAGCCGGCAGTCTTGCTGACTTCCCATCATGCCGCAGATGTTTCTTTAACTGACTTGCTGAAGGAAAGTAAGGACAGGAATGTGATTCTGGGTGAGTTTACTTTCATAATACTGACACACATAACACACACAATCATAACACGCATTACACACACACATCTTATTTTTAATGTCTTCTGTATGGTCTTGGGGCCTCCAAAAGTGTGTTGTAAAAGTTTCTTGTCATTTCACATTAACTACATTTATCTTTTGATAGAAATCAACTCCTGCCAGTATAAGATGGGCAAAATGCTGGGCAAAGGAGGATATGGAGCCGTCTATGAAGGGACCCGTATGAGCGACGGTCTTAAGGTTTGATTTTTCAGATCTCACTCTATCCTTTTCAATCCATCTTAGTGTATCTTAATGTATGTCATGTTTACTGTTTAGAGTGCTTGATCTATCCGCTCCCTATTGTTTTACATGTCTTTTCTACACGACTGCAATTCATTTTTTGTTTTGTTGATCAGGTGGCAGTGAAAATTGTCCAACACTCCAAGTGTCTCTGTCGTATTTTGATTGTAAGTAGGCTGTTTTTCATTAGAAGTCATCATCATAGTTTTTTATTGAGCTAAATATTTTAATCATAAAAATGATCTTTCTTTTAGCCCGCTTACACTGAACTCATTCCACGAGAGATCGCTTTTCATATGCTTGCCAGTAAAGGAGTTCCTGAGATCATCCAGCTGTTGGACTGGGAGGACTGTGATGAAGAATACTTCATGGTTCTAGAGCGTATTTCTCCCTGCATGGACCTGGGTGACTTTATTGACAGCAAAGGAGGAAAAGTCACAGAGGGCTTAGCACGGGTCATCATGCAGCAGGTGACCAAGGCTGCTGTAAAATGCTGCGAGCAGGGGGTTTTCCACAGAGACATCAAACTGGAGAACATCCTGATCAACCCCGAAACATATGAAATCATACTTATCGACTTCGGGTGTGGCGATCTGCTCCAAAAAACACCTTAATCATGTGTTTGGGTATGTTTGATCACTTCAGACGTGTCTTTTATGAACGGCCCTTATAACATGAATCATTTTCACAAATCTGTTTCCTCCAGGCACAAATGAGTACTTTTGCCCTGAGATGTTGAAAATGGGCAAGTACCACGCAGAGCCGGCGACAGTGTGGACACTCGGTGTGGTGTTGTATGCGCTGGTTACCGGTTATATTCCTGGCACAGCCACCCTGGGCCAGATCAACAACAAGAAGTATTCCAAAGCTGGCTTGAGTAAAGGTGAGATCTTCATCAGACTGTAAATCTAAAAGACACAAATAAATAAGAGTCAGATGAATTGACAGTTTGAGGTAATAACGGCCTTTTCCATCTTTCTGCTCAGAATGCTGCAGTTTGATTCAAGCTTGTCTGCAGGAGGATCCAAAGCGACGCATTTGTCTAAAAAAGATCCTTTCCCACCGATGGTTTCGGGTACTGAGCCTAACATCGACTATCATTTATGTTCAAGTCAAACCTGTTATCATTGTCATATATGTAGATAATACACAAGAGTTTTGTTTGTTTTAGGTCCGTGGTGTGATGTCAGTAAGGTGAACACTAAAATGTCAAACGTTTGGACGTAAGTATAAAGGGGGTCACACACCGGGTGATGCATTAGGTCACATTTACAACAACTCACAGGTATGGCACATCATTCAGAGTCGTAGCGGTGTGTATGAAAACAGTGTGTTTGGATTTTAGAGACATGGCGCGGCACTTCGTATCCGGTGTCCGACCCGCTCAAAATAAGTTTGTGCCTTGGGAGCAAGTTCAGTTTAGTAATTTGGTTTAATCAGTGTTCGTCGCGACGGTAACTTTACACTGCACAGCTAACCGGTTCCAGGGCAAGTAGATAAGAGACCTCAAACCGAATCAAGACCAATCAGCTGTGAGCAAATGAACAGATAAAAGTTAAGAAATTCTCAAGGTTGCTTACTACAGAGGTCCCCAACCACTGGGTCGCGACTGTGTAGCTGTGTAGTAGCACTATATTATTTATCGTAGGGCTGGGCGATATGGCCGAAAAAATTAACAAAATAAAATGTTCCATATCAGTCGATAACGATAATATAATAAAATTTTATATCTTTATTTCTGTTAAAATTTAAGGCAGATTTATGCCGTAAAGGTGTAAAAACGAGACATGACATGACAAACACTTACCAATAAGCTGAACATTTTTTAAATGTGATATAGAATTTACAGAATAATAAAATAAAACAACTAAAGACAACTAATCAGCAAGTAATAAAATAAGAACAAGTGATCATTATGAGCAATAGTACATGTAATAAAGCAAATATCAAATGCAATAAACTGCACTTTTCAGGTTTTTCAGGTTGGTCTAACAGTGGGTTTCAGGTACAGAAATTGAATAAAGTAATCAAAATGTAAAATAACACTTGAAAGTCTTATATTTATTTTATACAATAAAAAAAATAAGTTAAACCTTATTAAAGTTACAAAAGTTAAGTCAGGAGCAGTGAGTGTTTTATGTTTGATGAGCATTTAAACAGATGTTTATTATTAGTCGAGGGTATACGCAGGTATACGGTGTATACCCACTTCTTTACCAGTCTGCACCAGTTGTGTAGTGCAGGTTCACGCAGGTATACGGCGTATACCTTGGTAAGTTTTCCATGATGTGTAATAAAAGTTATAACAGGGAAAACTGTATGAAGTGCTGCCATTATTGTAGAAATCATATCTGATCTACCTCAGCGTTCTAAGGCCTCATTCAGACTGTCACTTCAAATCTGATTTGTGTGCATATCCGATTGAAATCCGATCACATTTAGCAAGTGTGAACAGCAAAAAAATCACATGGAATCCGATTTTTACAAATCTGTTTCAAGCTATATTCATATGTGGTTTGAAATCCTATTCAAATCGCATTTCTGGAAATCCGTTAATGTCTGAATGCTCAGATCGGATCTGAGTAGCATTTGGCTACGTTACGTTCGCACGCAACGTCAAACGTCCACACGTTCGTCGTTGAGACAAGACTGTGTTCACGTACAAGGTGTGGGCGCAAAAGAAATTATGGAGACATCTCCGTGGTCTCATGAAGAAGTATCTACACTTCTTTCACTCTGGGGCGATGCATCGGTGCAGGCCAGCTTGGAAGGCACATACAGGAACAAAAATATATATGTACAAATTGCGCGGAAAATGGGAGAGAGGGGGTTTCAAAGGTCGTGGCTTCAGTGTCAAAGGAAAATTAAAAACCTCAAAACCAAATACAAAGAAATAAAAGATGCAAATAACAGAAGTGGGGCAGGAAGAAATACTTTTTTGAAATCCTTTTTTGTTTTTTACATTTTGGGAGAAAAGCCAAGCGTTTGCCCTTTAGTTGTAATGGACAGTGCGGCGGTTGAGGAACTACCAGTGTCCGAAGATGATGCTAGAAATGAGGCTAGCGTCAACACCACCGCAGATTATACAGGTGAGTGGAAATAACCTTAACGTTACCTACACTGTTAGATGTCACTGTAGTTTTAGCAGCACATTACTGTAAAAATCCACAGTACAATACTGCATGTGTACATTACAGTACAATACTGCAGGTCATAATGCATTCTGGGTAATTTTTATTGAGCGGGAAAATTTTACAGTATATTTTGGTCTCGCTGTAACCTCGCTGTAGCCTTGCTGTAATATGCCAGGCAATAATACAGGATTGCCGTTGCGAAAGTGCGCCACCCAACGTCAAATCACACTGAGAACAACTCTTGGCGGCAGCAGGACGTTTGATTTCTGTCAGTTCGGTAAGTTTGCAGTTTTGTTTATTTTATGTGTTTTATGCAAACTTCTTATTTAGTTTTAGTATTTTGCACAACAGTTTGTCACAGTATTGTTTTAAACGTGGAATGAGAGAGTAAAGATTACCAACAAATGTTGCAGTCTCCCTCAGAAATTAAACTAATGTTAACATTAACTTAGATGTGTAAGTTACCCGTTGCTTAAACCCACTTTACACGTCTTACTTAATGAATATAGAGTTATTTCAACCAAATGATGAGGGTTTGGGTGAATTGAATGTCGAATTGCGTTTACAATGGAAAGAAAGGTAAAAGGCTTTCTGGCGTTTTCTCTGTTCAAACAAGATAAAATTAATTGTATGTGGCAATAGATAAACCGCCGTTTGTGTTAAAATAAAATAGTATGTTTAAACAATTGAACCAAGACTTCCCGCTAGCTCGGTTTTGCTGTAACCTCTTAATGTTAATGCATGAATAGGAATTTACATTTAAATGATCATATTGCTACAGTTTTGCTTGACTATCTTAAACGTCTATAATAAATGAAATGCTTTCAAAATTTCAGCAAGTAACACATTATATATTTTTTCTTACAGCTCTCACGTTAGTTTGGTCCACTTTTGCCCCTGGGTTTATGGTTTTCTGTAAGTATTGACCATAATAATAACTTTTTATTCAAATTTGTTTTTGTTTTACTACTGACTTTTTAGTAACACAGTAAGGTTCTATTTGTTACATTGTTAATACATTTTAACACACACAACACTCTCACACACCCACCCACACACAACACTCTCACGCGCCCGCACACAACACTCTCACGCGCCCGCACACAACACTCTCACGCGCCCGCACACAACACTCTCACGCGCCCGCACACAACACTCTCACGCGCCCGCACACAACACTCCCACGCGCCCGCACACAACACTCTCACGCGCCCGCACACAACACTCTCACGCGCCCGCACACAACACTCTCACGCGCCCGCACACAACACTCTCACGCGCCCGCACACAACACTCTCACGCACCCACCCACACACAACACTCTCACGCACCCACACACAACACTCTCACACACCCACCCACACACAACACTCTCACACACCCACCCACACACAACACTCTCACACACCCACCCACACACACAACACTCTCACGCGCCCGCACACAACTGCTGCTTGTACTCTAGAGTTTGTTCAGAGGCAAGTGAATCTTCTGTATTTTAATTTAGTCAGGTGTGGAACAATAGAATAAGAAAAAAGGTTTCAGGATAGGAGTAAATTCAGGGCTGAGTTTAGTGTACTAGAATCTTCGTTAGGCATATTTGTTGAATTAATATGTATGATATTGCTAACAGGTTTCTGGCCAGAATGAATCCTAAAGATGGGACAAAATGCACGTCCAGACAGGGAGTAAGCAAAAAGACAGGGAAGGTGGTGCAGAGAAAGGTGGTGGCCATTAACCCCCATGTGAACAGCTTCATGCAGTCCCTGATGGAGTTTGAATGGAAGACTTCAAAGTGAAGGCCAGTGGTCTGTCTGCTACAGTTTAATGCACTGTTCAGTCCTTGTTTACATTTTAATAGAATATTTAAACTACGGTCAAGTGTTCTCTTTACCAGAGTTATTGTTTAGTCCTTAATGAAATTTGAATGGGAATTTTTTAACTACAGACCATTGCTCTCTTTGCCAGAATTAAATGACACCTGTCACTTTGTTGCTATTGTTTGATTTGATGTGTAATGTTTAAATGTTTATGCTCATTAAAATGTTGTTATATATACATCAGTTATTATTAATATAATTCTTGTATTACTTCAATACTGTTTCAAATGTTGAAATGTTGAAATATTTTAATAGTTTTTGTTTCGATGAAATGTTTCTATAAAACTTTGATACAAACATTGCTTGGATTGCCTTTTGATTCATAATGTCAAGTATAGCAGTTTTATAATATTAATAACTATAGATTTATATCTAAACTAGCTATAATATATAATATTATTTGTAATTATTGCAAATAAGTAAGAAAATGTGTCAATATAGGTATTACAGTAAATTACAGTATAATGCAAATACAGTAAAAAAGACCAAATTACAAAATATAGTACAAATACAGTAAAATACTGTTTTGTAGCTATACAGTAACATTTTTTGTGTACTGTATAATGTATTACAGTACAGCACTGTAAATTAAAAATACAGTAACTTGCTGGCAACCGTGCTGCCAGTAACTTACTGTAAAAATACAAGGAAATCGTTTACAGTGTAAGAATAGTTATCGCACTTTAAACTTTTCAGACATTATCATTTTAGCCATTAATCACTGCATGTGTGTTGCAAGTAGACTTCGTTTAAACATTTTATTGACGTAGGACGTATAACAACGATGAACTGACTGAAATTATTACCTGCGCTAACGTAACTCTATAACCCAACTGTAGTGTTATTATTACATATTGCTGATGGAATGTATTTTTGTCCTGCTAGGTGACCCCTTGCACAGTGAGGCAGACCAGCCATCACGTTGTGATTCTCCTAGAAACACAACAGCATCATCTGAAGCATCCACCGAATGTACTGGCCTGTCACAAGACAATAACAGTAAGAATGTGCAGTACTTCATGCTATAGTTTTTCATTTGTTCATACATAGTCAATTATTTTAAGCCTAGCATACCCTAAATTATTAGTAAAATCATAATAATTAAAATGGCATTTTAATTGCCATTTTGCTACTACAGTTTTTTAAATAAATATTCTTTTGAATTCCACAGACTTGACAAAAACCAGCAGAAAACGTAAAAGTAAAATGGAGACCACACTTAATGTGTTTGCCAAAAAAATGGGGGAAGTACTGCAACACGACAATGAAGTCCTTCTACAAATGCAGGCTGCTCAGCATGCACATGAAATAAAAATGATGTCATTTCTTGCACAAGCAATGACTCTAAAACCCCAGCCACTTCTGAATGTCCCACCACCATTCTTTCCACCGGTACCACAGCTTTACCAGCACCACCTTTCGAACACATGTACCTCACAGCATAATCTGAATCATCATCACCCATGGCCACAAATAGGACCCCAGAATTGCCCTCAGGAACATCCATCTTTCTTAAGGGATCTTGACGAAGCCCCTCTTCCTCAAAGTCATTTTTCGGCCAGACAGTAACTAAACCGATTTTACCAATTTTGTAACAAATTAAAATGGAAGACATGTTCACCAGCTAATTTTCGTTGTCCAAGTTCATTATTCAAGCTATTAATGAAAAAGTTAGGAGTTTCAGAAAATTTCTTTAAAGAAATGTCTTAATTTTCAGGAAATGAGCCTATTTTGAACTTTCAATGTTTGATTGTTGCACTTGCCAACTTTTCTGGCATTTTTTGTTATTATAAAAACAGATATTTTTGATCCATTTGTTTTGAAATATTTTAATAAACAAATTCATTTATATCTGAAGTCTTGCCTTCTCGTGGAATACATTAGCATTTATCATTAGAACATAACTAATCTAGGGAAAGCACTCTTACACTTTAAAGCACTCTACATACTTTAAAGGCATGTTTGTCTGAAATAGCAGGTAAGGGCTTGCCTCACTCTCTCTGGCCCTGCACAATTGACATTGCTAACAGCTTCCTCTGGTTGTAATGCGCCAACCTCTTGCATGCACTGTGCATTTTGATCATACACCTCACCCTGAATTTCACAAATATTGTGAAGCACACTGCAAATGTTCCCACAGTAATCACTGCATGCTATGTCCACATCCAGTCTTTTATTCAGACAACGCCAGCAACCCTTCAGTCTGCCAAACGAACACTCCACAGTCATTCTGGTTCTGCTCAGCCTGTAGTTAAAGAGCCGCTGGTCTTCAGTTAGGTTAGCTGTCTCCTAACTTATACAAAAAAACACTTCAATTACAGATGCTGCAAATATTCTTATTTAATTATTCAGTGTCTAATAAATAGGTCTAAATCTATTTAGGGCCCCTCTATATATGAAATATGTTTGGTCTTTTCTTTACATGAATTTTTAAATACTAGTAATGCATTTTAATTCTGGTTAAATCTCACTTTCTGTGTTTAAATCATAACATGATTTTTTTTGCAAGCAATCATATTTTAGATACTTACCTATATGGATGTCAAAGGTATGTGTAGGTTATAATGTACATTAGTTGCATAGATTTAACAAAATGAAGCTTTAACACTTACAGGTGGGAAAAGGACTCCTCTTTCAGCCCTTTTGTAGATCTCTGAATTCCGTAGAACTCTGCAGTCATGCACACTCCTGGGCCAACCAACATTGATATTCAAGAATCTGAGGCAGTCCAACAATTATTACATCTTATGATGTATACATTTGTTTATAAATAAGCACTAGTCTATCGAAATTAACAACTTACTTAACTATAACAAAAGGTTGTTACATAATAACACCATACAGAATGATTTCAAATTAACCTTCGTAGTAATTAACTAAATTTCATGCTTACCTGTATTGGTGGTCAACTACAGCTTGCAAGACTACAGAGTGCCATCCCTTCCTGTTGAAATAGTCGCTGTGATTGTCCGACGGTGCAACGATCGGAATGTGGCTTCCGTCAATGACTCCTCCGCACTGAGGAAAGCCCCACCGTGATTTGAAGCCCCGAACAACCTCCTGCAGGCGATCTCCAACTGGCAATTTAATGTATTCGCGTTGTAGTGATACAAGAGCGCTGCAAACTTCGTGCACAATGATGCACACCGTGCTCTTCCCAAGCCCAAAAATATGTGCAAGGGTTCGGTAACCTGAGCCTGTAGCAAGCCACCAAATTGCGTGTCCTTATGGGCAAGAAACTGCCGTAAACGGTTGCAAATCATTATGAATGTGTCGCTACACATCCTGAAGTTTGACAACCACATCTCTTCGTCAAATTTGGGTACCACACTATTCCACCAGTCACTGCTGGACGACCTGGTCCACACACTTCTATTAGGTACGAGACCCGTGGAGACGGCAGCACGGAATAAAGCCGCGCATACCAACCTCCTACGTTTCTGATGCTGCTTTATTACACGTAGTAATTCAGAACCGCGACTACATATTGCCATGTTGTAACTTAATAATGTAAACTCCTCCATGCCTCCTTTTCTGTGTCACATGGTTTGTGGTCATAGTGTTTTTTGCGCAAACATAACAACCCAGATAGCAAGGTGATATTGATTAAATGTTGAAATTTCATCAGAATCATCATTTTGGTTGAGGTTGAATATTCAATGCTAAATATTGTTGAATCAATGTTGATAATCCATTGATTTATTTGTGTTGAAAAGACAAACATTAAATCAATGTTGATAACGTATTGTTTAATCAATGTTGAAAAGACAAACATTGAATCAATGTTGATTTTTGGTCAGCTTAATTCCCCCCACAGCTTTAATTCAAATCAAAATGCTGACAAAAACTGACAGCATACGTTCTGCCAAAGCAAATTTGCAAACTGTGGATACAATATAAATATTCTTATAGCCTAATTTTCATCAGAGCACCTGTGTAAATTTCTTATTTTGATATCATTTAGAAACACCCATAGGTCATTATATTAAAGCAATAAGCCTCTCGAAGCAGTGGGTTACTACAGTTACAAATAAAAATAGTTACAAAAAAATAATCATCATTTAAAATAATTAAATAGTTTAATATAATGATCAAGAAAACAGCTTTAACAGGGAGAATTTAGATTTTTTCCTCCGAATGCGTGATAATGCAGTCCTGTAGGTGGCGGTAATGCACATTCAAGCTGATTGCTGCCAACGGTCAATCGAATCAAAGCGCAGAAGAATAGCAGACTTCGAGCGCGAAAGCAAGGGAGGAGTTTTGCAGAGACAGCGGGGTTTTTAGAGGCAAGTGCAAAATCCACTTTAAAGTTAAATATCACTTTTTGTGATGCTAAAGATATATTACGTCTTACTAATAATGTAGCGGTAATTGCTGTTTGCTGGGTTTACTGTAACTTTTTGAGGCTTAAGATATTTATGAGTTGCGATTCAGTTTAAACGTCTTCGGTAACTTTTACCTGAGAAAGGAACAAGTTACCTCAGTTTTTCCGTATTTGTCGGAATTAACGTTAGAGAGTTTACCCAAAGCGTTGAATGAGGCAGAGTCAGAAATCCGAAACGAAAAAGGTTGCCCGGAGCGTTGAACAAATCACTTGAGCCTACAGAACACATAACGTTACCGTTAATTGCGGGCTGTACAGTAACTCTGAATGATAGTAATGCTGTACTCGGCCCTGTCAGCAGCATATGTGTGAGGGGGAAAAAATGGTTCTTAGACGATCTAAAGAAAAAAACGTTTTTAGTTCACTTGTGTTTAAATTAATTGTGACTGTTGATGTTATTTCCTGTTTATTTTGGGCAGAATTGCGACGTAACTGTTATAGAAATCAACGTATAGGGTGAGGTGTAATTCGCCATGTTCTGTCAGCCGTCGTAGCGTTTCGAAAGGGAGGGGTAGAATGAGCGGTAACTTGCCGCTAGATTTCAATGCACACCTTTTAACAAGTGACTAAAAAGACGCATTTATATGGCGTTTATTTAGTCCGTAAACTCGCGCACACGAAAACCATAGTTCCACGAGCAGAAACACACCCTTGTGCGGAAAAGAATCTTTGCGAGAGTGCATTTCTGCTTCCCTGACTGTAGGTGACTGCATGTTATAAGTGACCAATCAAATGAATGGAGACATCTGCCATTAACCCGCCTCAATTCTAAAAGGTCTACCCGACGAGCGAGCGAGTGTGAGGCAGTTGCGAGAGCATATGCGCATACTTGTCACAGCCTCTGCTCGCGGACTGATTCTTTTCCGCGCGCGGATACTGTTCCGCGCTCTCGCGACTCGCGAGTGTTTGTTTCTGCTCGTGAAACTGTTTTTCAAGTTTAGGGACTAAATAAACGCCTTTGGTGAAAAAAACGTTTAGGGCACCCATGCATTTCTGTACAAGGTAGGTGGTAGTCAGATATTGTTCTAGATGCAATTAGCTAGTTGACAAATAATTATTGGACCATGTCCTAGGGTGTGACAGAAAAATGTAAAAAAAAATAAAAAATGAATATTATACAAATAAGATGAGAAAATTTATATTCATTGTTAGAATTTCAGATAACATGACCAAGGTTATTGTTAAGGTTCATTGTTAGAGCTTTTTTTCTTTGAGACAATTAAAAAATCGTATGTCAGACACAGATTCTTAACCATCAGTTTTGATCTTTTAATATCATGGTTTTTTTTACCAGGCAGTATAAAGAAAAATGAAATTAATATTTCTCATTGTGGTTTATAAAAGCGGTATAAAACATTTCCATTTTTGTAAATTTAAATATAACTTATGCTGTTGTTGTTATTACTATTATTATTTTTGTACATAATTAAAAACATTTCTCTTACAGTGTTGTGCAGCTCCAAAGCGGATTTATTCGACAAAGCTCCAGAAACAAGGTCTGTTTGTAGTCCACCATTTTTTGTCCACCATTTTGTACTGAACACACCATTTGCTGAACAATGTCCTCTCGTTGGTCTAAGAGACGACACTTGAGAAGAATAGTACAAGCAACAGAGTCTGACATTTTGCTTAAGTTTCAGGAGACTATCAAACAGAAACAAGATGTTCACAATGTTGAATTTGCTGGGCCTGTTTTTGATGAATTTGCTGGGCCTGTTTCTGGTGAATTCGCTTGGCCTGTTTCTGATGAATTTGCTGGGCCCATTTCTGATGAATTTGCTGGGCCTGTTGCTAATGAATTTGCTGCGCCCATTACTGATGAATTTGCTGCGCCCGTTACTGATGAATTTGCTGCGCCCGTTACTGATGAATTTGCTGCGCCCGTTACTGATGAATTTGCTGCGCCCGTTACTGATGAATTTGCTGCGCCCGTTACTGATGAATTTGCTGCGCCCGTTACTGATGAATTTGCTGCGCCCGTTACTGATGAATTTGCTGCGCCCGTTACTGATGAATTTGCTGGGCCCGTTTCTGAAATACTAGGATCCCAGGTAGTTAATACAAGTTTATATTCATTTCCACATGACAGTCCTCAAATATCTGCAGCTAGTGAGTCAGATGACTGTGATGGCAGTGGCACTGATACTCCGGATACACATGATTTTCTTTTACGGAGTTTGAGATATTGGGCTACAACTTTCTCAGTGTCACTTGTTGCATTAACAGCACTTTTGAGTATTCTAAGGGTTTTCCATCCCCAACTTCCCAAAGATGCAAGAACGGTGGTTAGGAGTCAAGTTGATGTTCCTACCACGAAAATGGAGGGAGGGGAATACTACCACTTTGGCTTGGCAAAGGGACTGCTTTCCCGTTTAAAATGTTTGACATTGCCAGCAGATCTCTATACATTAAAGCTTCAGTTTAATATTGATGGGCTTCCTCTTTTTAAAAGCTCCAAAGTTCAATTTTGGCCTATTCTTGCTTTAGTGAATTGTGATTACACTAGGGCCCCATTTATTGTTGGTCTATTTTGTGGTATTAGCAAGCCAAAAAGTGTCTTTGAGTATTTGAGCACTTTTGTTAAAGATTTGGCACATTTGCTGACTAATGGCATCATTTATGGTAGTAGAAAGTTTGAAGTTATTGTTTCTTCATTTGTGTGTGACGCACCTGCTCGAGCCTTTGTGAAACAAACTAAGGCTCACAATGGTTATGCTGGGTGCGACAAATGCTGCCAAGTAGGGGAGTGGAAAAATAAGATGACATACCCTGAAACAAATGTAAAACCACGAACTGATGCAGACTTTGATGCAATGCTTGATGATGAACATCACTTGGGACAGATGCCTTCTCCTTTAAGTGGCATAGTAAAAATGGTCTCAATGTTCCCAATAGACTATATGCATGGTTGCTGTTTAGGTGTCACTAGGAAGCTACTGTATATGTGGACAAAAGGACGTTCGCTGGCCACGCGATTGTCCACTCAAACCATAAATAAAATTTCCACAAAACTGATGATGCTCCGTGCTCACACACCGGTTGAGTTTAATCGTAAGCCCAGGCCACTGACAGAAATGGATCGCTGGAAAGCCTCGGAGCTACGCTCATTTATGTTATATACAGGGCCCATTGTACTCAGGGACAGCATTCCAAGTGAGCTGTATGATAATTTCATGTTGTTTTCTGTTGGCATGTGTTTGCTTCTCACTCCTGGCATCTCTGATGGCATGGTTGACTTGGCTCATAAAATGCTTGTCTCATTTGTAAGGCATTTTGGCGAGCTATATGGCACCAATGAAATTGTGTTCAACATACACCAAGTTATACACCTTGCTGATGAGTATAAGCGTTTTGGGCCTCTGGATAATGTGTCTGGTTTCCCTTTTGAGAATTATTTGGGCCAAATTAAGCGTCTTTTGCGTAAGCCACATTTACCATTGCAGCAAGTAGTGAGAAGAATATCTGAAATCCCATGTGTGCAGATGCCAGTGCCATTTAAAGACTGCATTTTACATGGCCTACATTTTGATGGCCCACTACCACATCCGTTCAGCTTAGCTGAACAATACAGAAAAGTTACTACCTATAGATACGCATTATCCACAGATGAAGGAGATAACTGCGTACAAGTTGGAGATGAAATTGCTCTTGTTAAGAATATAGTTAAGGTTGAAGAACAAATATATGTAATATATCAAAACTTCAGACATAAAGAATCATACTTTTCATATCCATGCATGTCTTCATTCATAGGGTGTTACAAGGTCTGGCAATTGAACGAAAATCCTAGTGCAAGCAGATTGGCACACATTCAAAATAAATGTGTCCTCTACCCTGATAAAAATGGCTTCATTGCCATGCCTATGCTTCATATGAAGTGAGACTTATTGTTGCTGTCCTGTTAGTTATAACGTGTTGGACAGTAGCATTGTGTACATGTTGCAAGTTTCTTAGTTGATATATTATTTATTAAATTATATATATATTATTTATTTATCTTTGCTTCATTTTCTCAAGGTATACAAATGGAGAACAAGAAGCAGCAATGGTGCATTGTTCAGTTTAAAAATGGTGGCACTGAAATAGTCCCCCAAAATTGGCTGCATGGTGACAAATTATCATGGCCACCATTTGCTACCAAAGACCGATCAAAAATTCATGCAGCAGTAAAAAATTGCCTCCAGCCAGGTGACGGATGGATTTTTTATGAACCAGTAAGACGTTTAATAAGTCGAGGTAAGTGAACAACTGTTCAAGCAGTATTTTAGGTACAGTAGTTGAGTAGGGCAAAGCGAAACAGTAATGTATATAGAAGCTGTTGTTCAAGTAATTAAGCAGTGTTAACCTACTGCTGAAGTGCCCAATTATATATTTCAGGTTTATCCTAGGCGTTACTAGGATTTTTCTATGCAATTATTGGGATTAGTGTTAGATCATTACTAGGACAATGCTCTTTGGTTAAAGTTGTAGCATATGTTGCAGTAGTATAACTGTCAGAAATGTCAATAGCAGCAGTCATGCAGAATTTGAAGTAGCCATTTAATTACAGTAGTCAACAGGACAACTTTGAGGAACTTTTTTGATACACTTCAAATGTTGACTACTGTACTTGGGAGTTTAAGTTTTTGTAAGTATTTGTTGCAAAATAAGGGGTCAAATTTCTTCAAGCAGCATTGGTAGAGTTAACAGTAAAAGTTCAGAAGGGCACAGTATGAATGTGTTTTTCCCAATGATTTCAGATACTTATGAAGAAGCCCAAAGAAGCTTAAAGAGATACATCAAAGACAACTGTGACACAACAGATATGCAGTCGGAGGAAGAGTGTGATGGTCGACCTAGACGAAAGCTGAAGTAATATTATTTTAATCAGCATTTTAAAAAGTGATTAAATCTTAATTTGAATTCTACCCTTCATTCTATCTCATACTTTATTTCAGACCAAACCCCTTGTATAGTCAAGATGTTGACTCGGAAGAGGAAGGCACTGAGGTTCCAAAGAAAAAATGGGCTCAGGCTCCGAGGATTGTGATGCCAGGTATCCAGTTTTTTTTATTTTAGCTTAAAATAGACTTATATTCTTTAGTGTTGAGTAGTACAATCTGAACAGAATTTTATTTATTATTACTCTGAGGCCCGGTTTCATAGACCAGGTTTAAGACTAGTCCCAGACTAAAATGCTAATCTGAGTTGCCTTACTTATAATAACTTGCAGTGACAAAACTGAAAATATGTCAATGCCATTGATTTGTCTCAAGATCCTCACCAGTAATGTTATTTACTAAAGCATTTTTTATAAAAGTGACTTAAATATTCTAATTTGACTAAGGCCTAGTCCTGGCTTAAACTAAGCCCTGTCTGTGAAACCGGGCCTGAGTAGTGTTTTGCTAAAGAAAGAGGGTGAATGTGTGAATTATGGGGTATAAATAATGTTTGGGTGAATTATTTCTTTGAATGTTTAATGTAGGGGTGTAACGGTACACAAAATTCGCTGTTCGGTCCGTACCTTGGTTTTTAAGTAACGGTAACTTCAGTACAGTTGCAATTTTTACCAGGAAAACATTTCTGGTCCTTGATTCTATTTGCCAGCATTCTAAGCCGCTATAAAATACCAATAAGTAACTTCTTCCTTTGCAACAAAAGGATCAGGAATTGTTGGTGCAGCCACCTCCAGCAGTGGAATTGGAAAGTCCTCAAAAAATGGTAAGCTAATTATTGTAATTTCAGCATAAAATTGAAAAATCCAAATTTTAGGCTTACAAGTGCTATTTACATTAAAAAAGCTTTTATTTGTGCTTATACATGTTATGTATACATGTTTTCTTGTTGCTAATATGGGAGTCGTACACTGGACACGTTAGCGCCGCGTCTAGGACAGTTTCACAGGTATTCCACACTGGACGTGTACTTTCTTACTTTTTTTCACATGTTGTGTTTTTTCCTGTCATTTTTAAGTTCAGGGACTCTCTTTGGTTGGTGCCCAGTGTGGCCCACTTCATTCTGATGTCAAAGCTGCCCTCAGCCTGGAGACAGATGTGCATCACCATGAGCCAGGTCATCATCAATTTTTACCTGCTGGTAAGATACTATTTCTAGATACGTAGCTACACGGAGGTTAAAGACTCGGACGGGTCACGACTCGTTCGCGTGATTCAGAGTCGACTCCCATTTTTACAAGCTAATAACTTTGTTATTCGTTCACCTTCGGATTTACAACTTTGGCAGACTGTTTACTTTGAAACACGGCAACATTACACAATGCATGAAATGTGTCGTTTATGATCTCATGGGATGTACTCTTGAAATATTTAAGATTTATTTATTTATATGTTTGGCCTTTTTTGCCACAATTCAGTGGGAGAGAGGACAGGAAGCGAAGTGGGAGAGAGAAGGGGGTGGGGTTGGGGAAGGACCTTGAGCCGGAATCAAACTCGGGTCGCCCCGAAGCGCAACCGCGCCACATGTCGGAGCACTGCCCACAAGGCCATAGGCTTCGACCACTTCCATTAAATATTTTTGAGCTTTTATCTTTTTTAAATGTAGTATGACTGTAAGGTAGTAATGTTAAGTAATGCTTGTTCTTCCATCATGTGTATTTGCTTATGATTGTGCAGCACTTAAGTCAACTGATCTCTGAAAATGCTTTAGAAAATGGAGTCAGGCCGAGTACTAAAACAAACTTGTAGCCAATCAGCAGTAAGGGGCATGTCCGCTCATTGACTAAGGGAAGCGAGGGAATGCTCGGATTGCACAGCACGTTTGAGAGTGGAGCAGGAAGGGGCGGGTTCCCCTTGTGTAGTAGTGCGTTTTGTTGATGATTTCAAATAACAACAGCTGTTTTTAGATATCGGTTACCCCGCCTTTAATTGTGCTTTATACGTCAATTAGAGGTGACTAATCAAACATTATAAACAATAATAAGATAAAAAATGATCCCATCTCACTTAATGTTTCCTTTCAGCAGATGAGCAAGTTGATTACAGGCCCTTCAATGAGATGCATCCAAATGGAAGAAAAGGTATGTCTATCAGTGTAATAAGATTTATTGTTTTTACAAAACCACAATGCCGTAAAAAACGTTTCTTGCCCTACGGTTCTGTAGGTTTGAAGTATAGAACGATGTTGTTGCGTCAGGAGCCAACACATTAATCAAAACTTAGCTAACCAGCTATGCTTTTTTTCAGTGTTGTTGTTTTTTTTTTTTTTTTTGTAGTACCTTCACGCAGCATGGGAGAATGCAGTATGTACAATGGTAATAATTCATTGCAAAGACAATGTTGAATTCAAATAGATGCAACATGTTTTAAAATCTGTATTTCTTGTATTTAGATTCACTGTATGAAAGCCATGCCTTTAATGGTAAGTTAAACAAGCATGTGTTTTTGCCCCGGTTTTTTATATGCATATAACTTTCTGGCAGTGGGAGATTTGAGGTGTCAATAACCAATTACTGAAATAAATAAATAATAATAAAATATACTAGTGCTGTTCAACGATTACAATAGTTTTCTGTGATTAATCGCATTGTTAAGAGTAACATTCAATAATGAATTCAAAAGTAGTGTATTGTGCACTTTAATTTTAAAAGTACTGCTAAATGAACAAAACATAATAATGTTTAGTTTCATTTAACACTTTAAACAAATAATGTGTAATTAAAGTGTATTTAAAGCAGGTCTTTAACATCTAAATTATTGTATGTAAAAACTGTGTTAATGCATGATAAAATAATTGTCGGTTTTAAAATATTAATGCATTAACGCAATAATAACATGTTGACTTGCCCAGCTCTAATATAAACTCTTTGTAATGCAAATTAAAATGATAAAAATGTCACACAACTTCACATCTGTTAGACATACTGTACTGTACTAGATTAAGGGTTAAGATTAGGAGACCGTATAAAGGGCGATCATTTTATTGCGGCTGCAATTATCTTAACCTATTGATGGCAGGTGATATCATTTCATATGTGGCATTAAAAGAAAGTACATATACATATGTATTCTAATATAAATTAATAATAAATGTGTATGGAAATTTAGAGAAAGGAAAGAAAAAGGAGAGACATAATCGCTTGCATGCTGTTACATTTCTGTGCATTAAAATGAAACGTGTATAGGTATTAAAGTTTTGTGGTTGCATTAATCTGACCTTGTAAAATAATTAGTCGCAATGGCATTTGAGCATTTGACCATTGAGATTAATAAGCATGCAACTTTGCATTGTCCTATTTAATGTAGTTTTCATTATGTGACCAGTTTTGTTATTTTTTGTATTACAGTACTTTTGACATAGTTTGAGTCATTGCATCAACAAATTACAAACAGTTTTTGATCTAAAACACATGGCTGTGTGTCAACACTGATTGAAATGTTTTTGATACATTTTTTTGCAGACCCATCAGAGGGACATTTCCTAACTGAACTCACACATGGTAAGAATACATTTCTGTTGGTAATTGTGACAGGGGTTATGTTTTACTTAATGTTTTTTTATTTTTTATTAAAGGTCAGAGAATGCAATCGCCAGATTCAAGACAAATAATTAAAGGCAAGAAATTAAGGATTTTAATCTGCAGTTTTGTGTTTCTCAACTTCTGTTTTTACACTTCAATTCCGTATTGTTTTAGATGTCTGCCTATCCACCTTTTTCTTATGCCCTGTGACTCCGCTCAAATTATGGGACTAACAAAAACGGCTTTTTTACGTATTCTGCAGATTTTGTTTATAAGAAAATCGTAAAAGACATATCAGTTGAGACATGTAGTCAAGACTAAATATTCTAATGGATTTTCTGACAGCATATATTTTGACAACATTAAATAATGTTAATGTCTTGTACCTTTATTAAAGATCATAAAGTGAGCACATTCAGTCTAGTGATGTTAAAAGTTTATCTGCTTTCTTGAGATGCATATTTTTAAGTTTGTCTTTTAAAAATTTACAGTTGCTCACATGAGCTGTTTGTCTTTAGATTTGTGTATAAGCGCTCTTTTTAAATTCAACCTGAATCTGATTTAACTGTAATATTGTTTTAAATAGGGAGACATCTAAAACATTCTGGAATGGGTCAGAGGACAAAAGTTGGTAGTTGTTGGCATAATTTTTTTACATTGCTTTTACTTTCAGACATAGCATATTCTAAGATGACCGAAACGCTAGCTGAACTTGTGTCTGAAGTAAAAGAACTTCGCCTAGAGGTCCAGAGTTTCATGAGACGGCAGCTACCAATCACTCCTGCCTTACCTCTATCACTTCCATTAAAAAGCTTGACAGAGCTAGAAGAAGCTGAGCAGATTCTTCAGAGTGAGGATGCCAGACGTGTGATGGTAATTCTTATTTTAATTTTTCTCAAAAGCATATTTTTCATTCAACACACGTTTATGTTTCTGTGTAGCCACATGCCATTTTTTTAACATTTCCATATTCTGCGAAAATATGTATTTGACAACCTCCTAGGTTGGTCGTTTTGCTATTGTGGGAGGAGCATCGGTTGAGGTGCGTATCAGAAGGATGCTGGCCTGTACTTTATCCAATGAGCTTGGCTGGGAAAAAAGTGAAAGATGAGCAGAAACGAAAAACTGCATTCAGAGACACCAGACTGAAGATGTGCATGTTTGGTAAGTAACAGTCAATAATAGAGAAAAAATACAGTTTGATTTCAGTTCAATTTGGTGCATCACTACTTTTTGCTTAGAAAGCAGATAAATAAAAAAAGTTGTAAGAGAATGAGGTTCAGGTATTTGTATTATTAATTTAAAAAATGGCAGACAAGTTGCATTGATTTGTGACCCTCTGAATCGTAATAGAATCATGAGGCAGGTGAAGATTCACAGATCTAATATTTAGCAAGTGGTAACAACCCTATCCTAAATCACACATAAAACCGATTTTTATAAATCAGTACCTACTTTCATGTAGTTTGAAATCCTAATTAAATCACATTTTTGGAAATCTGTTTGTCTGACCACTCGGATCAGATTTGCATAGCTTTTCTGCTCATTTCACATGTTATATAAAACGTAAGCACATACACAAGGCTCTACACTGCGACCATTTCAGTCGCATTTGCTACTAAAGAATACAGCTGCAGAAGACCGTTTCAAAGCATCATTTCAGTTTTTATAATTGTACTATAATTTATAGGTAGGTGTTTGGGTAAATGTATTAATAGCAGTATAATGCAACCAGTATAAAAACTGCAACACCCAAATGCATCTGCTGACACAAGAGTTACATTTGGCACTACAATATACACTGGTGTATTTGTTCACCAAATTTGACTGATCATTGCAAAAGTGACTGGTACTGTACATGCACAAAGAATACTGGCCAATGTATCGATATCAGATTCTTTTTACTCCCTAATATCAGTTTACCTTAAACATAAACATGATCAAATTTTAAGTTGCACTTAATTTTTTTTTTACGTGTAACACGTGTCACTAATACCTGTCAAAGGTTTTTAAATATTGCGCAGTTATAAATTACTGCATGTTTTTTTCAGATGCGTTACAACAGCAAATGAAGGCAGAGAGAAATGAGGCCTCTGAATACATGTTTGCTGTGACTGTGCAAAAATGGCTCCGCTATGCCCCAGAACGGCTTGGAGGCATTGCTCGAAATGAAAATCCCTGAGGTTACTTGTGTGTTTGAACAATTAACTGTGGTTCAGTCTGTATTACTATGGGGTTTTAAATCTTGTTGGTAAGTTCTGTATACTTAAATATTGGTTATTTTGTTGTGATTTATGGCAACCTAGAATTAATTCATTCATGTAAATATTTTTAATTGTCTGTTCTTTTATATATATATATATATATATATATATATATATATATATATATAGTTATATATGTATAACTCTACATTTTAGTACAAATATTACATTATAAGAAAATATTCTTATTATATATGCATACATAAATAAATACATTCAAGGATGTTGTATTTACTTGGAGTTTGTGACTTTATGTACAACATTTTTTATGAGTAGGGTCGAATTCCTTTTTTTTGTTGCGTGTCTCCCAACAGGCATCCTATTGGCAATCACATGATTTGAAACATTTCTGACAGAAACACTCCTACAACTACCTTGAACTTTTAAAGGTTTAAAAGCAAACATTGAAAGTTTGAAAACTACAGCATAGTATTCTAATATATTTTATAGGTTCCAAGTATGGTCATGAGTGTGTGCATTGTGCTGAACTGGCTTTTTGAATTTTGACATCAACATATGATTGGAAATCCTTATGACATGTGACACTATGAGAGTTATTACTTATAGGATATCTGTCTGATAAAACTTTTTTTTTTAAATCTACTGAGTAAAAAGTATATGTGTCTTTCAAATGTAGTGAAGTTAGTCAAGTAAAAAACCCCACTAAAGTATAAATACTAAAAAAGTGTACTGAAGTGCACCTCTGCCTACATGCTCTCAATATTTAAAGAATATACAACATGTATATGATTTACTGGAATAGAATCTTGCTGTAAATGTAATAGTTTTCAATCATAGTTCAATGTTAAATGAGTGATTGAAATTAAGTTGAACTAGTATTGATATAATGCCCATCTTGATCTATTTTTCATCATTGAAATAACGTTATTCTGGGGTGCAAACCTGATTAAAAATCAATGATAAAATTTCAACATTGATTCAATGATAATTTGGTTGATGCATTAACCTTGATTCAATGTTGATTCAATGTTGGTCTGCTATCTGGGAACGCAACGTCATTGCCATGGAAACCAGTACAGATGGTGCCTCGGGACACACAAATCGGATTTGATCAGTTATTATACACAGTGTGGACAATCAATCATTTAAATTAGATTTCAATCGGATATGCACAAAATCGGACTTGGGGTGACAGTCTGAACGAGGTATAATAGCGCTCATCATGTCAATCTGATTCAGGCGTCCAATCAAATGTAAGAAGCCGAGTTCGAGATCAGTTTTGACAGTGAAAGAGCGCGATGTAAGTAGCTAAATGTTTAATGTTTGACAACTGTTTTATCATAGAAGTGTCAGGGGACGTTCACATGTCGCGCCTAAAACGCATGCAAACGCCGGTTGCGTCCGTTTTTTCTGCTTTCCACAGTTTGCGCATTTCGGGCAATGTCAGTGTGATGATAAAAACATGACCAGACTTTCACTAGTTCATGCTAACCCACATGGCTTTGACTCAATCAAATGCATCACTTCTAAATTAATTTTCGTTCTTTATTTCGGTTTCTATATTATTTTAATTTAATCAATAAAAAAAAACAAGGATCTGCATACTTTTGTAATTTTGTCTGTCTGTACTCAAAAAGTTAAAGGGATAACTTAGTTCACCCAAAAATGGAAATTCTGTTATCACTGGTTTACCTTCGTGTCATTTGAAACCCAAATGCTCTGGTAACCTGGTAATATCTGTATACAAATATTGACCATGTGTTTACATTTCTACAGATGCTGCAAATGTGCATAAAACCAGGGTGGTGGAACCGCGACTACATTATAACACCAGGGAGTTCATCCTTTGCTGGGCCGCTTTAAAAAATGGGGGCATTGATTAACAGTATACACACTTTTGTTATAGTTTTATCGAGGAAAATTATATTGCAATAATTATTGTTATCGTTTTATAGCCCAGCCCTAATTTATTTAACAAAAGTCACCATCATGGTGATCAGTGTTTCCTTGAGTTGGGCTTTTAAAGTATATTTGTTATGGTTATGTAATGAAAATCTAATTAATTGATCTGATCTGATTATAAAAAAAACATTGTGTTCGGTTTTCACAAAATGTTCTACACATGAAAATGCACTGGAACACAAAGTTTCTTTTTTTTGCATCCAGATTTCATTAATCTTTTAAAACAGCAGATGCAATCATACAGGACCAACAGCTCAGTATTTAACCAGATGAGATCAGTGAATCAAACTACCAGATTTCAGTGATTTTAACAACCACCAGCCAACATCATTTGATTAGATTCTCATTTGCTTGGTCATAACACATGTACTTTATAAAAGCACACAGTTACAGCATTGTCAAAAGATCCAACCAATGAGGATCAAAGGCCGACTATAATTAAGGAATCAGTGGAAGGAACACTCATGGAAATGTTGATCACCATGATGGTGACTTTAGTTAGCTGGGAACGTTTAAAAAAAAATATCTGGACACTTTGATTGTTTTTACTTAAGTTTTTAAAAGCATGAAAAACATTTAAGGAATGTTCTTATTACAAACTTTTGCTAATGGTAAATTAGTGCCTGTAATCTAACCGCAAAAGTGTTAGTAGATGTTTTTCTTACCGTTTGCAGTCAACATGAGTACTTCAGGTAGTGAGAGGAAGAGGGCGGAGGAGCTAATGTTAGCCGGGAGGACCACGCAAGAGAGAATGTGGAAAGAGTTGAAGCCCTCCAAAGGAACCGGAGAGCTGTAACTAAGGTTTGTAATGTTATTATATTCCGACCGGTTTACATAAAATGGCAAAATATATATATATACTATATATATATATATATATATATATATATATATACACTCTAAAAACTGCTGGGTTATTTTTTTAACCCATACGGTGGGTTAAGACCGTTGGGTACGAAAACTGGTTGATTTGACCCAAATTTGGGTTGACAACCGTAACCCAACAGCGCTGGGTTGTTCACGCGGACGTTAAAGAGAGCATGCACGTCACGTTAAACAAATTAAGAAGGTTCCCTTAGTGTTGATATCACTCCGCCTACCCGTTTGCGGCGCTTAAATGTGATTATTGTGGCTTCTTGACAGAAATGTGTGAGATAAAATCATCGAAATAGTATTTAAATGATAATATGCCTGAGGTAAGGAACTTTGGGTGTTAAATCGTCGTGTAACCTGCAGTGACCGGTGGGAGCAGACGTTGTAAACTTGGGATATGTAATTAAAATGGAATTTGGGACATGTAATAAAAAACGCTTTACTCATAGTGTGTTTAAAATAAAGTTTTAGTCTTATTTTCTTTACGACATTTAACGAAACCCAACGCTTTGGCCTTTTGGAACTATTTTTTGATGGCGGATGTGCTGCGCAATCAGTAAACGCAGTCTGCACAGTGTACGAGAGGGCGCGAAAACGGACGCTCGGCGTTGGAGTCTTGAAGCCAGAATGTAAGTTTCTTTAAAATTACTTAAGTATTTGTTAATCGTATACTTATATCTTTGGGTGTATTATAAATGGTTTGTTATAATTGATGTTATCGATTTGGTAAATTTGTCCTTATACTGACCTGATTCTGTCAGAACGATAACGTTACGCTAACTTACTTTCCCGCCCAGCAAGTTTTCAGTTTTCCACAATTTTCTTGTAGTTATACATTCATTACATCAAACCTTATTTGTTCACACAAAGCATACTGTAATTTGAGTTCAGTGGATTTTTAGCTGTCTTTAATCAAGTAACGTAAACCTGATTTTAAGCAGACGGCAATGCGTAAGTTAGACCCATTAAGATAACTTCATGACTGTCATTTTCATTTCTCCTCCCGAATAACTTCATTAAAATCAGAAATGTACTTCATTATCAATTATTTGTTTAATATAAGTTTCGATGGCAGTGCTTTGATGCAAATAAGTTTTAACCTCCTAAGACCCGAGCTTTGATTTCATTTGCATTTTTTCTAGCTTCTAGCTATTTGGGATTGTTGGGATCTGATAAGATATAAACGTTTTGTAGACAAAAAGTGTCTACAAATGAGGACAACGGTCTAAGTTAAGAAGAATTAAGTATTGTTGCAGCAGATCCAAAACGTATGTCCTCATATGAGGACGCATGGTCTCAGGAGGTTAAATCTAGTTAGCTGCTGGTGTGTGGAAGTTGCGTGGTAACGTTAGTTTTGTCACACCCTGTCGACCCTGACGAGCCTCTTAAAGATTGTGCCGAATAAACCTGTTGTCCAACGACAGCGACCACGATCATGATAATTATTTATAGATAATTATTTATATGCCACTTTACCTAATTGAAGATTTATATTAAAATGTGTCTAGAATTATAAGTTGTCTTGTATCTTTTTTCAGATGGATGAATATGTAAAAAATAAGCTTAGAGAATGGAAACTTGAGGAGTTAATTCCCATATTTGAAGGTAAGTGTGAATGTATAATATTTTACAGTGTTGTTTATAGCAATTCAAGTGTGATGCACTGCTTTATTCAATGTTAAAGTTTTATTTAAAACAGTTAAACTTATAGTTAAGTAATGTACATAAATGTAACATGCTTATTTGTGTTTGGAAGTGTACAATTATCAGGGCTGTAGGTTAGCTAAAAAAAATTATGACAGTGCTTTGTTAATGGCCAAAATGCAAATGGATTGACACTAAAAGTAAAACATTCTCATTTAAAGTGTGTAAGTGATGTCTAATAGGTTTTTAACAGTTCCATGACTTTCCAAAAATACACTGTTGACAAGAGTTGGAGATAAAGTTTATGTGTCCATGTTCTCATTCAGTGAGACGCAGACAAATCTACGAGCATCATACAAGTAATTTAATGTTAAACTGTGCAACTCTTGCTCTCAGACATACAGAACAAGCAGATGACATATTTAAATAGCAGGATTCTGTCTTTGTGTTTTCCTCTTTGCACAATCACAGGGCTATAAATATGGACTCTATGATTAAAACTGTTTTTCCAGGTGCATTAACTACCAAAATAGTGGTGCGCCATCGATTAACCTGACACACAAAACAGAGCAAAAATCACACTTCACACAAACAATTGGCTCTGTCTAATGCACATGCAAAACTGCATCACATGCGTACAGATTCTTCGCACAGATTTTTTCTTAGCAAGTACTATATTTCACACTGTACAGCCCTGACAATTATTGATTTAAGCAAATAAATGTGAAAGATTTTCATTCTCAAGTAAACAGTTTAGTTCAGATAACCATCATCTGCAAATAGCATTAAAACGTGTCATTGGTTTTTTAAATGTTTATTTCAGTTTGGTCTGTTTCATTATATCAATTATATTCATTTAGCAGATGTCAGACTTACAAACAGTAGAGCATTTAATTTTATTACATGTTCTGCATGTCACCTCTTTTACAGCTGAGAAGATTGACCAAGAGACACTCCTCCTTTTACACGACTCCACGCTGACTTCTCTTATCCCTGTTATTGGACTTCGTCTAAAATTTAAGAAATACCTCAAGAATGAGCTTGATGTAAGTACAAGGTATTGGGTGTAGACAGCATGGGGTACATCTGCTTTAAATGCAAAAGGTCTTTAGGGCCTAATATCAGAGGTTTTTTTGCACACTTAAGAATTGTACATCATGTATTTTCTACATCAAGGTTCTTTCAGTGTGCTCAAGTTGGATGTCATCGCTCATTTAGTCTTATCAGATCATTTAGAAGACACCTACTGGAGCATTTCAATGATTTTACAGATGAAGTGGTGGAAACCCCTTTGGTTGAGCCTGGGGACATTTCATCAGAGACAGCTGTTGATGCTGTTGAACATCATGAGGAGGATTGTGATAACATTTTTGAGGAATGTGATGATATTTTTGATGAGGAATGTGATGATATTTTTGATGAGGAATGTGAGGAGTTAGAAGAAAATATGAAGGACAGAGTAGCACTGTTTTTGGCAAAATTAAGGTCAAATTCCTCACAGACATTGAGTGCTGTTAATTGTGTGGTTGAGCACACATCTGGCCTTATCAGTGATATTGTTGGATCCCTACAAAGAAAAACTGTTTCTTTTTTAAAAGAGACAGGACACATCGAGAGTCATAGTGGGCAGAAGCTTTTAGAACATTTTGCATCTGCTGCCCATCCATTTCGAGGCTTTGAGTCAGAATACAAGCAAATGCAGTATTTCAAACAATCTGGATGCTTTGTGCAGCCAGAAGAAGTACCTTTACCTGGCTTTTCGTACACACAACAAAGAGATGCATTGACAGGGACTGTTAGACAAGTGGCAGTCCGAGACACATTCTATCGTGTTCCTTTAAAGCCTATGCTGAAACAGGTTTTAGAAAGTCCAGGAACAATGGAGAAAATAATTGAGTGGCGAAATAAATAAAACACTGCCCTTGAAGATTTTAAAGATGGCACAATCTTTAAAGCAAATGTCCTCTTTTCTAAAGAGCTATCTATTCCACTTGTACTTTACAGTGATGACTGTGAGATGGTCAACCCACTGGGTTCAAAAACCTCAGTGCACAAGCTGGGTTTCATTTATATACTACTTAAATGCTTGCCATCTGAGTACCTTTCCAGCCTAAACTCTCATTTGTTATTAGCAGTGTACAAGACAGATGATGTAAAAACATATGGAATAGATGCTGTCTTGGATCCAGTGGTGTGTGAGATGAAGGACATGGAATTGGAAGGAATTGAGGTTGACACCAAATATTTCAAGGGCATTGTCAAAGCAGGAGTTGCACAGGTTTGTGGTGATAATCTGGGTCTTAATGCCATCCTAGGTTACACCGAAAGCTTCTCGGCAAAAACAGTTTGTCGATGGTGTCGAGTGCAAAAACAGATTTTGAGAGAACAGACAGTTGAAGATCTGTCAGTTATGCGCAACAAGGTTAACTATAACTCTGACCTACTTCAGAATAACCCTACTGAAACTGGCATTAAACGAGAGAGTGCACTAAATAAACTTCAGTTCTACCATGTAACTGACAATGTGACTCCAGATGTTATGCATGACATTTTGGAAGGGATTGGAGGTTATGAAATCAAGCTTATTCTCAATTCTTTGATTGAACAAAAACTCTTAACCCTTGATCAACTCAATAATAGACTGACAAGCTTTGACTATGGCTTCTCTGATAGTCACAACAAGCCATCTGCCATCAAGCCTCAAGATCTTAAAAACCCTGATGGGTCCATCAGACAGACTGCAGCCCAGTCATGGTGCCTTCTGAGACTACTTCCTCTTATGATTGGAGATTTGATTCCAGAAGGTCACAAGCATTGGGAACTACTGCTTTCCTTACTCGGCTGTATGGAGATGATTTTTTTCTCCAGCTTTGACTGCAGAGGCAGTTATATTTTTACAACATCTAATTGAGGAACACCACAGACTATTTTTGGAGCTTTATTCAGACAAGCATCTAAAGCCAAAACACCACTTTATGCTTCATTATCCTGGGGCTATTAGGAAACTCGGACCTTTGGTCCAGTTTTGGTGCATGCGTTTCGAGGCCAAACATGGCTTTTTTAAGAGACTTAGCCATATCACGTGCAATTTTCGCAATATTTGTAAAACGCAGGCTTACAGACACCAAATGATGATGTGCTACGTCATGTTGTCTGGCCAGATGTTTTCACATGACTTGGAAGTTGGTCCAGGATCCACCAGGCTCCTGGCCTTAATAGAGGATTTTGAAAAGGTAAAATGTGGTTTTGAGGGAGTTCCATTGTTCTCAGATGTCTACCTGCCTGCTTGGATTAAATTTAAGGGAACTACCTACCGACCAGGAATGACGCTTTTTGTGTCTCACTCTGCTGATGGTGAGCCCCAGTTTGGAACCATTCAAAACATTGTCCTCATTGACACAAAAATCAAGTTTGTTGTGAAACAATGGGAGACAGTGGGATTTGACAGACATTTTTTTGCTTTCACTGTGTCTCCTTCTTCTGCACTTGACTTGGTGGACATCCAGTCACTTGATGATCACCACCCTCTCCACGTTGTGACATCCTTTAAGGAGAATGACAATGATCGTTACATTTCTCTGAGATACAGGCTATTTTAGAGGCAACCGTAAATGCTGATGATGCATTGTGTAATTTTAGCAGTATTTCTTGAAGTGCATACGTTTGACAATCACACTGCTCACTCCAGTTGTAAAGAGCATCCTATGCAATACTAGTTTTTTGACATTCCAGCATTTTCTAGTTTAAGCCAAAATGGCTTATCATCAGCCTTGAGGAAGTGAGAATTAGTTTAATGAAATTTTATTTTCTTGGGTTTAATGTCAGTTTTATTCACACTAAAATAAAGGAAATGCTCGTCTACACCTACTACCCAATACTACATCTTGCAATGATAAACAATATTCTGCTAATAATTATATCAGTCATCATGGGCAAATCACAAAACATAGAGAGGTTTTGTGATTTGGGGCCATCAAAATCCAGGTACAATAAATTTCACTATAAATATGGTTGTCAAAACTTGCTAAAAATCAAGTTTACTGTTAACCAACTGTTGTTCAGTAACACAATAAACATAAAGATGTTGCATTCTGTTAGAATTAATACATGTAAATTGCCCTCCTATTGTACTGTATGTGTCAATCAGAATTTCAACCTTGCATACCATCTTTATACTGTAATTTCTTTTAAAGGAATCAATCATAGATCCTGGCACAGTTAGCAGAGAGGTAACTGAAAAACCAAGTGAAGAGCAGCATGGTTCTGAGCTCAGGATATCTATGGAGGAAACTGCATTTGTAGGTTTACTTCTTTCTATGGTACTTAAATTTAAAAGAAGATTTTGATTCAGTTTTTAACAAGTGTTATGTTTAATAGAACGTTAGAGACATCCTTCTGGCAACACCTGATGGTAAAGATATAGTTAAAGGTATTGAAGAACAGCATTGCATTTCACTTAATGAGAGACGAGCCATGGTTCGGATATTGGTGTCACATCTGATGAAGCGCTTTGGAGAAAAGTAAGTACATTTTATTGCTAAAGAAAAATGTTAAATGTGTTTGTTTGCATTTTTAATTGACAACGTGCATTACTTTTGTTGCCTTTAGTCCATCTGCAGGTACAAAAGTCATCTTGGCTTCATCAGTTGTTGAACAGTTTCCATGCCTTAAGGACTGCCAGGGTAAAGGCTATGTGAGTATAGTTTGATGAAAGTGGGTCTTAAGTGGAAAATGTTTCATTAAGATGTTTACAGAAACAAAGGAATGTATGAATCCAACTTATAAATAAACTGAATAATTGTGTATTTTACAAATTGTTAAACACATCAATAAAAATGAGATATTATGGGTGTTTCTGCCAATCAGAATAGCATATTTTCTAATCCTGTTTATCTTTTTAAAACACAAGGAAGCATGGTTCAGTCCGGGTCGAAATCACAGGCCTGCCACGGGCTTCTTGGAGGAGCGCCTTCGTAATGTATGCAAAAGGCACCATAGACAAAGACCAAAGCAGAGTTCATCAGACAACCCAGGAGAAACTGCTAACTTGATATTGCCTGGTAGGGATTGCATTTATAATTGGTCATCTAGCAGACACTTTGATTTATAAACACTTACAAAAGTGAGGTAAACAAAGTGAAAGATTTTAGGGAGATAATATAAAGTGCTAGACAAAGTTTTGGATTCAGCAATGTTTTGATTGTATGTGTGTGCGCGTGTTACAGGTTAATATTTTCTTATTTAATAAGAATAAATTAATAATTTAAATAAATTAATTTTGTTGTGGTTACATTTTTGCTCAGAATCACCTCTGGACATAGAACGAGCAGCTCAAATGACTGAATGGCTTAAAAATAATATCTGGCCACCAAGTCAGGTTGAGCAATACATGAAAGAGACAGCCATTCATAGGGCCAAATGGATTCGAGATAATAGAAACAAAGCAGTCATGGACATAGTCAAGGAGTATCCTCGACACTCTGGGCATTGTGGGTTTAAATTTAAAAAAAGGTTTAGTTTTATAGTTATAGACAATAACTTTCTGTGTCTTTTTCTTGTACTTTCTAGATATCCCAGGACTTTTCAATTCTGAATCCAGACTCTGCCTCAAAGCTCACCGAGAATTGGGTTCCTGTGTTTAAGGATAAGATCCTACAGTTCGCCAGCCGAGAAAAGCAGGCTCTTCATGTACTTTCTAACATAGAAACCATGTCAGCAGGTAATTGGAATTAAAGTGGTTAGTTTATCTAACAATGATAATTTTGTCAGGCATTTATTTTTGAGACTGCCTAGATGTAGTTGTTAAAGAAATAATTTAGCCCCAAATTATTTACTCTCCCTCATGTCATTCCAAACAAATTTTTGAATATTTATTTTGCCCTTAGTTAAAAATGTAACCCTTTGAGTCTAATTTTAAGACATTTTGAGTGGTTATGTTACATTAACTCATTTTATTTTAATTGTAGACCATCAGAGTGACATCGCCTTACTTGTCCTACCTGTAGTCCTTCCAACATCTGTCTATAAGATCGGAAGGAAAATGTTCAAACCAACTTGCATCGAAACCAGGAAGGCTTTCATAGACAAACAACCGGTAAGTAAACAGCCATTGCTAAAAGCACATCAAGGTGTCACAAAACATGGTTCTCTTCATATTTATTAGCACTCTGTTAAAATGTGAGCTACAGCTCTTAATATTTCAAGTGTATAAATGTTGTGAAAAATGCAATCAATCACTCACTTCACAAGAAAATCTTTAATTAGTTTGAGCCCTAATCAAATATGGAAAAATACTTATAATAGGGTTCTACCATAAACGATTTCAGCAAGTTTTTTATTTATTTATTCTTTTAGGAATGTTAGGTTAACTTGCATGCTATGTACCCTGGTTTGTACATTAGTTTTGAGCTCTTAATTTTTTTTTGTCCAGATTGGTACCAACATGGCTGATTACCTGCGATCAAAAGAAACGATTGAATTTCCCTATGTTCTCATGCTGGGAGACAACCAGTGCTTTCAGGCATTTGTTATAATTAATGGAGAAGCACTTGAGCAAAAAACATTGTTGGCAGCAGTAGATATTTGCTTTAAAGCATTCTATGTTTTCGATATCGACTTCCTGGAGATGAAACGCCAGCGATAAGAATTCTGCGTGCTTTTATATCTGCTGCTAAACAGTAGTTCTTGTTCATCACTTTGCTGATCTTATGCCATTTATTTTGCTTGTAAGTTCTTACTGTGACCATTTTTCTAAAGAAAAATTTGAATTTATGTAGTTTGTTATTTTGGCTGAATGTTAAGTGATTCTGACATTGTGCAAAGGTGCATTGTGTTAATCAAGTTTTAATGCCAATGTTTTACAACTGATTTTAATGTAACAATTTCTCTTATAGGAAAACCAAATTTATGTGCAGAGGTGCATTAAGTGTAAAACAAGTTAAGAGAATGTTTTGATGCTAATGTTTTACACTACAGTTGATTTTACTGTGACAGTTTCTCTCGTAGGTTTGTTATTTTTGCCTAATGTTAACTGATGCTGACATTATGGATATAGTTTTAAACAAGTTAAGAGAATGTTTTAATGCCAATGTTTTTACACTACAATTAATTTTTAATTTGACTATTTCTATCTTAGATGAATAGAATGTTTGCAGTTTGTTATTTTTGCTGAACGTTAACTGTTAGAGAATGTTTTAATGTCAATGTTTTTTTACACTACAGATAATTTATTATTACTGTAACCATTTCTCTCTTAGGAAATGTAGAACGTTTATATTGCTTAATGAACTACTGAGGTTGCACAACAACAAACCTGGCCTTTCCTTTTGTATAATTTTTGTTCTCTAACATTTTAAAGCATGCTGAACAGGCAGGTTAAAAAAATAAATCATTTTTCCCCACTTGATTTGCCATGCGCTTCTCTCAGATCCAAGCACACACACACACACAATGTTGACTTTTCACAAATAGACTATTAATATTAAAATAAAAATATTTTAAAAATTAAAATGGTTGCTTTTTGTTTAAAATACCTTTGTGTAATTTTTAACCCATTTTAGGTTAAGGATAACCCAGCAGTATGTTCATTTTTAACCCAATGTTGGGTAAAAACAATAACCCAGCATGCTGGGTCAAACAGTTAACCCAACCCAGCTGGGTCAAAACAACCCAGCGCTGGGTTCGTCCCTTTTTGACCCAGCGCTGGGTTGACAAAATAACCCAAGTTGGGTTGTTTTTAACCCAGCATTTTTTAGTGTGTATGCTTTAAGCTTTAATATATTAAAGAGCAAAAATATGTGAAAGAAATCTCAATTTGGTCCTGTGAGCTGATGATAATAATGAATCACATTTAAAGTTTGAAAGTATCTTATCAACAAATTAATAAATGTAAATGTAAAATGTACATTAGCTCTTGGGGTTATAATATTCTTAAAGTAACCCAGCACACTGGGTTGCACATTTTAACCCAGCATGCTGGGTTATTAAAAAACCCCAAAATGTAGTCATTTTAACTATTCATGTGTTTAATTCTGGGTTATTCTTGCTGGGTTATTCTTACTTTCCCCTGTGCTTCATTGTTAATCAAGACAATTGACATTTATTTAAAAAAAAATCATTTTTATTTTACTGTAAAAAATAATTGTTAATACAAATTTTAACTTTTAGAGTCAGTAACAGCAATATTTACAGATTTGCTTAAATAAAATAAAATAGTTAAATTATAATAAATGAAAATGTTTCATATCAAACATTAACAAGCATTATAAATAACATTATGAATAAATAATAAACATTCTCCACAATATGCACATAGCAACAAATGTCAATTAACAAAAAAGACTAAATCAATACAAATATGGCTAATATCAAACATTAGTATAGATCATTCATGAATCAGTCAAATTTGAATTCTGAACCAATTAAAACATTAAAGTGATAGTTCACCTAAAAATTTAAATTCTGTCATGAATTACTCACTCTCGAGTTGTTCCAAATCTGTATAAATGTCTTTGTTTGGTTAAACACAGAGAAAGATATTTGGATGAATGCTTGTGACCAAACAGTAGGTGGACCCCATTGACTACCATAGTAGGAAAAATAACAATGGTAGACAAAGGAATCCCCGAACATTTTGCTGTCCTACATTCTTCAAAATATCTCATTTTGTGTTCAACAGAACAAAATAAATTATAAAGTAATTTTTCCTACTATGGTAGTCAATGGGGTCCACCTACTGTTTGGTCACAAGCATTCTTTCAAATATCTTTCTCTGTGTTTATCAGAACAAAGTAGTGTAAACAGATTTGGAGCAACTCAAAGGTGACTAAATGATGACAGAATTTTTATTTTTGAGTGAACTATCCCTTTAAAGCGATATTTCACCATCAAATCAAAATTTCCCCATGTTTTTCTCACCCTGAAGGCATCCTAACCGAATATGTTTTTCTTCTTGAAGCATAATGCAGTCGGAGTTATAATCCCACGTATCATTTTACTTCCAAGCGGTAGAATGGGAGTGAATGGAGGACGACTCCAGAAAGTGCATCCATCGATCTAAGAACTGCTCGACACGGCTCCGTCATCTAAAAGTTCTTCTGAAGCGAATCAATGCATTTGTTTGAAGTGAATGTTCATACTTACATCGATATTTACGCTAATGTCTAACTTCCATTTGTCGTTTGTCGCGCGTGCACGAGTCCAGAGGGTTGGACGTGGGCGTGTCATAAGTTTCGGTGACTACACCAGCAGCACGAAGAAGGAAACAAAACAAAATTTGTCACGAAGTAGAAGACACATGCATATAACTTTTAAGAGTATATAATAAACACAAACTTACCTTTAAACTTGTCAATAAGACTGGGTAACTGCCACTCAATGAGTTTTTCTCTGACAAAAACATCCATTTGATTTACTGACTATAGACAAAAAAAATGACATGAATTACACCACTTATTACATTAAGAAACCACACATGCAGCAAATCAACTCATTAAATACAGGCTACCGCACTTGTCTTTCTTTATCATATGCACAAACCTTGAAATGTTTGGTTTAAAACGGAGGAAGCATACGTGACTGGCCGCTTCATGTCTAGCGTGGACACCGAGAGGCGTTCCTGAACCGGGAATGCTGGACCGCGCTCGCGGGGCACATGCCGGTTTGACTCACTTTTAGTTAAATTCTCACAAAAATTCATAGACTTCGCTTACATGTCATATGGTTAACTAAAATTGTATTATTTCGCAGTGTCGCGCATCTTAACATGACTATGCGAGTCAATTTATGTAATGGAGATCTGAGGTAACAGTTTCTGGTCGTCTAAATTACATCAATAATGTTAGTTAAGACACTGTTGCCTTGCAAAATGTAACAAATTCGGCTCATTTCAATAAATATTCATTTAAAACGTGAAAAACGTACCTTTAAATTGCTCCAACCAGTGTCTCTGCCCAAATTTGTTCTTTATAAAAATGAAAGTTGCGTAGTAGGCTACACTCAACGTCTTCAGGGCGGGAAGTGCGTGAGCCTCTTCAAACAACCCAGCGTTGGGCAGAAACAACCCAGCACATTAACCCAGTGGGTTTAACCCAACACCTGAAAAACTAAAACTACCCAAAAAGTGTTTAACATGTGAAAAAATAACCCAACACAACAACCCAACAGAGTTAACCCAGTGTTATGGGTTAAAAATAACCCAGCCATCAATAACTGTACTATACTGGTATTAAGAGTCAACTAAATGAAACACTGATCACAATAAAGGTGGTTTTTGATGGTGGTTGCTTACTAGCTGGTTACAAATGAAGAGTAAAATCTTTTGAAATCTTTCCCTGAGAATATCTAATTGAAGCATATAATTGTGTTTATCTTTTACATGACAGCTATGCGAAAACTGTTTCTAGCTGTTTTCAAGTCATTCCTACTGTAGATTTAGATTAGATTAGATTCAACTTTATTGTCATTACACATGTACAAGTACAAGGCAACGAAATGCAGTTTGGGTCTAACCAGAAGTGCAATAGCAGCAAGTGCAGGATATACATTGGTTGCAATGAGTAATGAGTATGATGTATGTATTTAGTCCACTAGGTGACAGTAATGGATTGTATGAAGTATGCAGTTGTTAAGAAGGAGGGGGCATTGGAACACGTGGAATATAAACGCCAGCACCAGCAATACTTCGTCTTCTTTGGGATTTATTGAATATTACACCTACTGTTTCAGTGTACACTTGATTCAACTTATCAGTTTGTTAGTGTGTTCATTAGAGAGACATTTCAAACATTCTGAAGTTGTTTCTCCTTTTATCTTCTGTGTGTGTGTGTTTATTTCATCTGTGCTTCTTTGTGTGTTTCTCTGTGTGTGCGTGAGGGTGTGTTGTATGTGTTTGTTTTCTGTGCGTCTCGTGCATGTGCGTTGTGACTCTGGAGGACACATATAGACACCCAGCAGTGTGTATTTAACACTGGCCATTTTGTTGTGTATGTTGTCTGAACTACTTTGCATGTGCTCCACTCATGTGCTCATGAGTTTATTCAAACTTCATGGGATGTTTTTTTTTTTCAGACAGGAATTATCTTAAACCAGGACTAGGATTTGGTTAAATGAGGACATTTAAGTAGTTTATACAAACATGCTTTATATACATTACTTGTGTGCATTTTGAGACAAAACAACACTGGTGTATTTTAAAATATGTCGTTGCAAGTTGTTTTCATTTTAGTATAGGACAGGGTCCTCAACTCCAGACCTCGAGATTCACTTTCCTGCAGAGTTTAGCTTTTCAACTAAATTATTTATACCATTATTGTGATCAGTGTTTTCTTTAGTTGGACTCGTACTTGGAAGTTTTAGTTTTTGTGCAGTGTGACAATGGTTTTGATATGATGAGGTGATGTAATCATTATGAAATTCACTGAGTTCTGTCATTGATGTGTGAGTGTATTGTGTACGGTGTGAGTTAAGAGCAGTCATACTCATACTCAGGAATTAAGAGAATACTTTAAGACAGTGGTTCTTAAACTTTTCAGATCAAGTACCACCTTTAATAAAATTTGTTGTTTCAAGTACCAAATAATGACCGCCGTAGAAAATCATATGAATAAACACTCAAATTAATAGTACACTGTAAAACATTTTAAGTTGGTTAAACTTAGAAATGAAAGTTCACCTGCTGCCTTAAAAATGTAAGTAAACTCAAAGATATATTTTGTTTATAGAAATACGTTTTACATGGTGTTTAACTAATGATAATTTGTTATTTCAACTTGATAATCGGAGTTAAATCAACTTGCCATGTTACATTGTCAATTAAATAAAACTCGCTTTATAATAAACAAATTCCAAATCTTATTTAAAATAATAATTCTCATATTGACCGTCATTCACACTGAATCAACTTACAACGTAAGTTCAAAAATATAACATTTATTTTAAAATGAAGAATGGTATGCATGCTTAAACATTGGCTTGAAAATGCATTTTTTTTTTGCAGTAAAACATTTTACACATATATTCTAAAGCATTGGTTTTTAAAACCAATTAAAAAAAAATTCCTAAAGGGAAATTAAGAGTAAGAATTAAGTGAGGAAACCAGAAATGGACTGCGTGCAACACAACCAATTGTCAAATACTTAAACCTAAAGTTGTACTTCATGAACATGTTCACATTTTTGACATATGATGGCTCAAACAGTACATTGTCCATTTACTAAGCTGAACATTACCATAGTAAAATCTTTCTTAGTAACCATAAGGAAACAGATATAACTAATGCATCTGTTGCTAATAAAAGTATAACAGTGCAAAACAGACAGTTTTCATTTAAGTAAACACTTAAATTAATAAACTGACTTTAGAAACGATTCGTGTAATATTTCTGTCATTACATTTTATCAACATTTAGATTTGAAAAACAATGCTGCAATTTACAGTAACAGTTCCTCTCAGCAAAGACAGGGTTATGTTTACGAACATGTAACATCACAAAAACTCTTGGAAAAGTCAAGTAAATAAAGCTTTCAGATATACCAGCATTCAAGTCTAGTCCTCACATAGAGAAAGAATTTCAACATTTGGTTCATTCGTTATGAGGCGGCAGTTCAGCACACCATCTCCATTCAGTTAAAGGAATAGTTTACTTAAATATGAAAATTCTGTAATAACCAATTCACCCTCAAGCCATCATCGATGTATATAATGTCCATTCCTCTATGGAGCCAGAGTTATGACAAAACAATCTGAATTTGAATTTTTTAAATCTAGATAAGTGTAAATTTTTAAATATTTTATGGCATTCAATACATTTTTTTTTACCGCATAATTTTATAGGTTTGTATTTTTAAGCAGCAGCTTAATTTCAATAAAGTAAATATTTAAAAAAATTAAATACAGCTTCAAGTTTTCAAGAATAAAAAAAATTCTGAAAACCATATTCAATATTCAAATTCAATATAAAAAAATAAAAAATGCAGATATTCAGATTCAAATTCAGAAATTGGTCAGTGGACCAGAGGTTAAGCTTCCAGCTCACTATGCTTAGTAGTACATCCAGTGGCACGTCCGTTTTCATTGGCATGTGTCAGTGGATTAAAACAAAAACGTGTGAGACATTAATGTGAGATAGTGACATGTGTTAATGGCTTCTGTGCGTCAGATGACATGTCACAAAAGGTTGAAACAGTCTCTCCGCTCATGGTCACCTCTCGAAGTAGAACACCGTCTCACGCCACAAAATTGCCGGAGCGCTCTGATTGGCCAAAATGTTCCGTTCAACTTTTCCGTGATCCTCTAATCCTCTTGTGGAAGCTGGAAGCTTAATCTCTGGTCCACTGACCAATTTCTGAATTTGAATCTGAATATCTGCGTTTTGAATTTTTAATATTGAATTTGAATATTGAATATGGTTTTCTGAATTTTTTTTATTCTTGAAAACTTGAAGCTGTATTTAAATTTTTTAAATATTTACTTTATTGAAATTAAGCTGCTGCTTAAAAATACAAACCTATAAAATTATGCCATTAAAAATCAAGTTAAAAAAATTCAGAAATGTATTGAATGCCATAAAAAAATTCAATTTTGTAAATTTACACTTATCTAAAATTCAGATTTACAAAATTCAAATTCAGATTGTTTCGTCATAACACTGACTCCATATTTCTCAGGCTAAAAAAACGCATATATCTATCAATGGCATTACAAAACTAAGAAGAGTCACAATACTATTAAAAGTAACTGTTACACTAAAGAATGGAAGCTATCTACACCTAGGATGGCATGAAGGTAAACTATGTTTAGTTTACTTGAATTGTCATATTCAAGAAAACTATTCCTTTAAGGCTTGGCACCAGTCTATAAAGGATACCTCAGCAGTTTGTTTCTTAGTCCATGTATGCGAGCTGAACATTGGTCAGTTTTAATCTTCATGACAACCTTCTGCATGAATTCAAACGAGTACTTCATATTGCGAGGGTACTCCAGATTTAGGCAGTAGATGGTTCCCATCAGCACAGCAAAAGCAGTAGGCACAACAACACCATCATATCCAATCAAAAGGCCAACACGCATTCCCTTCATGAAGACATCCAGCGTTTCACCATGAACCTAAAACAAATAGATTTAATCCTAATTTACATTGCAGGTAATTGTAATAACATGCCATACAGTTTGTGAAGATATGAATTTTAAAATGACACATTTAAAACTACTAGTACTAATCTGGGGCAAAGTTTAGGAATTAGCTTATTTAAATTATACATGTTTTTATTCAATTTCTTACTTAAATGCTACAGCTAAATGGACTGTAACTTAAAAATAAAGCAGTTTAGTTCATTTGTATTCAACGTATTTCTACCTTCTAAGGTAACAAAACCTAAGCAAACAATGAAAGACATGATTTTAAAAATAGTGAAATCAGTTTGGTTGTGGTAATCAATAAATACCACCAATTTAATTATATTTAGATAAGTATCATGCAGCCCTACAGTTCTATATACACAATACACAAATATATTTTCTTACATCACACATCTTGATTATATCCGAAGTATCCTCCGAGAAGAAGCGTGGAAGACCAAAAAGAGCAGCTGTTCGTCTGATTTTGTCTGATTTGTGTCCTACATACAATTATAAGCAAGTATAGTGAGTAAATGCAAAACTCTAAGTAGAATGCTTAGTTTTGTACACACATAAGTTAATTTTTATTCATACCTCCTTTTGAAGGCACTGCATAACACTACTAGGGCTCAACCTACGGCTTGATCAAACAGCTGTTCTGTACAGCTCTAAGAGACTTGGCACAAAGGCATCTAGTCCATCCAGGAATGACTGCAGCAAATCTGTAGTGACTATTCTATTGAACTCTAAGAAGCCAGCTGTGAACAGTTCAATAACAAAAAATATGCAGCCATCCACCAAACAGATCCAAACATCCACTCTTCCAAAATCTGGTAGTCCACTTGTATGTCCAACTGAGAGCACCATTCCATTGGAATATTTTGTCCCATTCAAATATACAGTGGAGGTGAGTGGAATAGAGTCCAGACCTTTAAACGTGTTCCATATGGCCAGGCTGATAGTAGCATCTAAGATGCCCACAGACACAACAGATACCTGTCCAGTTTCAATGCTTGGTTTAAAAATACTTGGCATTGCCAAATAATATGCCAACATTAATTAGTCTTGTGGCCAAAGTGCACAGAATATTTTTGAAATTACCAGCATCACGAACAACCTTTTTAAAGAAAGAATGTTTAGCCTCAAATCTTATTGTCCAAAATTCTATTACAGGACCAAACTTTTGGATCAGCATAGGATAATTCTCTAGAAAATGATGTTTAGGCCGCAGTTTCTAAAAACTTCTAAAAGCAACTGTCGGTGGTCAGAGATTTTGGCTTGTAGATAACACAGGGTTTCTGTTGGATAACAGCTCAACAATGTCTTTTAATTCAAGAATAATTTGCCAGGTTTTTTCACCCTCTGGAATGCAGTGGCCAACTAACAGCGGAAGAAATCTCAGGAGTGCCCAGTTCTCATGCCCATTGCCACCTATAGTGCCATTTTTTTTTTTACAGTTTGCTTGTATTGTCTGTGGTCTGTTAGTTTTGTCATAGAATTTAAAGGGGAAAGTTGCTATTCTGTCATTAAGTTCATTTAATGTAAAATCGTTTTTGAGATCGGATCTGAGAGGCATGTGCAGAGTTCCACAGGTACAATTCCTTCAAATAAATCGTGTAGAAAATCAGGTGCAAATCCTTTGGCAGCATGAGAGTGAGCCAGTCTGTTCATAGGACAGTCTCTTTTTACACCATCAACACAAGACACGTCACTTTGTTTTAGCACATTAACAGCTTTATCAAACAATTCTGGTGTTCTCAAAAACTCCACTTCTGACATCATATTGCTAAATACCTACACGATTTGCCAGACAAAACCTGCAAAACTTGTCAACATTGAAAGACTCCTGGAATCCTGCAAGTGAGTGTGCACCCAAGTTTTCGGCAGATCACCCAATATATACCACAAAACTTTGTTTCTTTTTAAACTACCTAAAGGATTACAAACTTCAAAATCATCAATACATAGTCCAAGAGCTACACTTAATTCTTCAGAAAAAAATTGGTTCCCTTAAAGTATCCGCCATCTTGAGATGAACTGTAACAACCTTCATGTTGACTGGATTTCTCTAGTGTCTTTAGGATCTAATTTCTTTCCAAAAGTTTACCAAGCAAATTTAAAATAGGAACATAAAAAAGTATGTTTTTTTGTGTGCATTTAGCACATACTCAACTGGTTCAATAACAGGAAAATTATTTTATGCTGTGTGCCAAGAAGCCCCTTCCTTGAGAGCAATTTCCCCAGCTAACAAAAGTTTGTTATAAGAATGTTCCCTAAAGGTTTTTCATGGTTTTGAAAACATTCAAAGTGTCCAGTTTTTTAGACGTTCTAAGAACGTTCCCAGCTAACAAAAGTCACCATCATGGTGATCAGTATTTTCTTAAGATGGGCTCTTCACCCTTGACCTTAATAGGTTACATTTTTTGTGTGCGGTGACTGTGTGATATCTATTTAGATACACTATGTTTTTTTAATGTATTGTGGCTGATAATTATTTTGATTGAAATAAGACCATTTAATTTTTGCTACTTACGCATTCAGTCGTAAGCAGATTAGAAAGATTCAAAATGAAACATCAATCATGTCAGATTAGTATCTGATATCAAGGCAATCGGTAGTATCGATCCACCCACCCCTAGTTAGGGTTGCAACCTGACCTGGAACATGACTGAAATTTTGAAACACGGATCAAATCTGCAGGACACCGGCCCTCCATGACCGAGTTTGGGCACCCCTGATGTGGACACACATAGACACCCAGCAGTGTTTATTTAACACTGGCAATTTTGCTGTGTATGTTGTCTGAACTACTTTGAATAAACTCATGAGCACACGAGTGGAGCACATGCAAACTTCATGGGATGTTTTTTTTTTCAGGCAGGGATTATTTTAAGACAGGACTAGGATTTGGTTAAATGAGGACATTTAAGTAGTTTATACAAACATGCTTTATATACATTACTTGTGTGCATTTGGAGACAAAACAATGACACTGGTGTATTTTAAGATGTCACTGCAAGTTGTTTTCATTTTAGTCTATAGGACAGGTGTCTTCAACTCCAGACCTTGAGATTCAATTCAATTCTATTTATATAGCGCTTTTCACAATGTGCATTGTTCCAAAGCAGCTTTACAGGAGAAAAGAAAAAGAGAAAAAAACAGAAAAGGGTAGAATACAGTACAGTGCATACTTATTATTCTTCATCCTCCGTAGTTTTCTATATAACATCGATGATGTGGAGCACATTAGTAAATCCACTGTAGGTAAGAAAAACTAGTATATAAATGTTAAAGGTGAAAAGTCCAGCTAAAGCAAACACTGTCAAGAACGAAGTCAAAACAATAAGATGACTCTTGTCAACAAATCAAAGACCAAAGTGGGCAGAATCTCATTCTCATTGAATCAAGAGTCTCATATGTAAACAAAACAACAGGATTTCCATAAATGGTAATGCAAAATGTTTTGTGTAAGGAATGTAGGAAACTGCAAGAATGTAGAGTCCTCAAAGATATACCTCAAAGAACACAAGACACTGAAGAAGTCAGTACCTGTCTGACCTCATCTGTTGTTGCTGATAAATTTTGACGTTATATTGTATTGAGTTTGTCTTGAATTATTCATTTTACTTATGTTTATTCAGTTGTTTATGTGTTTTCTATTATTTAAAATTATCTTCTCAATCCTAAAGAGTAATTCATCGATATTGGAAAGGATGTTTGAATTGCTTCTGTTCTCAGGTCAGTGTGATTTTTTTTGTTTATTTATTTATGGTTACGTATGCCTAATATTTAACATAAATGTTTATTTATTACACAACGCTCTAAAATACTTAAATGTGATTGGCCAGTCACAGCATTCCAAGGTCAGTTATTTCTAGATAATGACAGCACAAAACTAATAATGCACTAATAATCATTTTGACTGATGCTGTTTAAAATTACACAAATTAAGTATAATATGCCTTTTTAATAACAGATTGCAAGGTTTTTATAAGATTTTATTGTGTTGTCACCAGGGACGGTTCTAGGATTGTATTCTTGGGGGGCTTAGCCCTCAGTGAGTATTTGAAGCCTCTCCCACGTAGTTCCTTGAACTTGATATTTATCTCAATAATAATTATAGAATCTTCTCTGCTATTTTTGTATTTAACTTGCGTTAAATTATTTAAGTTATTTTTTTGTAATTAATTTTAATGATATATTTTCTTGAAAACTACACAAAATTGTGGGTGCTGGGAAACAGCCGTGTTTCAATTGTAAAAACACTAGAAAATTGATTCTCTATACCTGTATCTAGTTGGTGCTTTGAGTATTGTTCAGGTTGATTTTTTCTTTGTTTACTATTTAAAGAATTTATACTTTCTTTAAAGACACAAGTTTTTTTGTGAGTTCTTTTGTACATATATAGTTCAGACAATTCTGTACAAATTTAGAAATAGGCGAGAATACACTGTTACACAGTTAACTACACATGTGCTACACTCACACCGCACCAAACTCATTGGTAGAGGGCAAGGGCTTGCACGCACACCGAGCAAATCGAGGAAGGGTGTTAGGATATGAAACGGCTAACCTTTCGTTAATTCCTGAAAACTCAGTTATCCATCTTCGCTGTCAGTATCTGTGACTGTT
>JAOTQM010000229.1:317500-411774 GCA_026939265.1 Oreonectes daqikongensis | reverse complement strand
GGGCCCAGGTGCCCCTGATTGCAGGCCACTGACAATGAGTGTTAACACATTATATTACAATTGTCAATGACACAACATTGTATAGGCTACAAAAACACTATGCGCTAACAGTAGCAAAAAACTTTAGTAGTGTACAATGCTTATCATTCACGACTCTTCTGTTGCTCTCCGCCATTTTGAAAAGGTCAAAGGTTATCTCATCTCGGCAACTTGTGCATCAAAATATTCTATGAGTTGCCCAGTGGAAAATATCACATGAGGGGGTGTTCATGTGCATTTTCCACATCGGCTTTTGGTATTTACCATAATTACCATAGCACGTGAAGGCAGCATAAGACCTGGCAGCTGTATGTTTATACTCTGAACATAGTGTGATATTATGGAAACTCACTGCTGCCAGTGTGACTGAAACATTTTTGACTGCATTTCTCGTTCGAACATAATACCAACTCGTTCTAACGTGTTGCAAAGTTGTTTTAACAATGGCTTAGAGTGTAGGCTAAGTGCTAAAAACATTACCTTTTCCCATAATGCCACAGGGTATGGGCATGCGCAATTGCGCCCAACAATATTATTTATTTGTTATATATTTATTTTTGAACAATTATCATGATTCATTCCAATGACTTTGGCAACACATTAGAATGACACATTAGAATGAGTTGTCATCTATGTTAGAACGTTAGAACGTCAGAGTTGGTATTATGTTCGAATGAGAAAGCGCAGTGAAAAATGTTTCAGTCACATTGGCAGCAGTGAGTTGCCATATGATATGATGCGCTGCTGAGAGAATGTTTAAACTCGGGCTGTGGAGTTACAAGGCCTTTGTGTGGGGGATGGGCAGCTTCTCAAACTTTGTCCAAATTAATTCAGGTTTTTCTGTAACAGGGTCACTTTACACCAATGTATTATTAATATGACCATATCTAATGTTTTAAACAACTAAATGCCTCACTAAAAAACATTCAATTTTTATTTTTATATATTTTTCACAAATGCTGAAATTCCATGAATCCTATTGGTAAAAAATGTAAATGAGAAACATTTTCAAACATTTTTTTTAACACCAGATAAAAGTTATTTTGAATTGTCTGCCTTTTATACTTTTGGACAAACTGGAGTGGAGGGGGATGGGCGGCTGAGGCCTGTGTGGGGGATGGGCAGATTTTCAAACTTTCTTCAATATCAGTTCTTCTGACCAGATTAGGGGACATAAAATATCAATAATACATAATCAATATTTCATAAATACGATCTAAAAAAGCATGTTTAAGAACATATATTTTTGTTAATTTAAGTTAATATATATATATGAACTAGAAAATTTAAATAAATAAATCAGAAAGTTAAATGTGGAATTCTGATGCTGTATGGTGAAGGTGAAATGTAAAAATACATGTAGCTTTAGTTTGAACTTTCAGGCCTGTTTCACACCGGCTGCGTGGCGTGAGAGTTGTCAGCTGCGCATGGCCGGAGTGGGACTCATTTTCAGCCCTGGAGTTTCATGCCTTAGACTGGCCCACTTTAGTTCATGACTTATATTAAAATAATATAGTTAAATCCTCAGTAGCCTACATAAGTCTGCAATAGTGCACTGTTCTCTCCAGCCTTGCAATTCATTGTATTTTTGTTTACTCTTGCAAAAGATGCAGGGCAGGGCAAAACGCAAGGGCAGAGAAAACGCCATGCAGCTGCGATGCAACAGACACGCAACCGACACGCGACACACACGCCACGCACCCGGTGTGAAACGGGCGTCAGAGCCAGAGCTGCTCCTGTGCGCTCTCTCCCGCTGATGGCTTGTTAACCAATATCCAATCAGAGGGCCGAGAAGTGAGGTGAAGAGTTTTTAGGTTAGGTTAGGTTAGGTTAGGTTAGGTTAGTTAGGTTTTACTTTATTGATACCCGTAGGTAAACTAGTTTTTCAGTCTATAAGGCAGGACATCCTTAAATTTTGTTGACCACGACTTAACATGCACACCACAAAACATTAAAACATATAAAAACAGATAATAAAAATGAGTAAAAAGTAAAAAGAAGGAACAGAGAGCAGTACATGACCAAGTGCTTGTGCATTTTGTGCAAATAAATTATTATTTTTTATAGCTTGTTTAACAGAGTGATTGCTGCCGGTACAAAACTGTTTTAAAATCTTGTGGTTCTGCAACCAGGAACTTTTAGCCTCGGTCCAGAGGGGAGATACTGAAATTCCTTACTCAAAGGATGTAGACTATGTTTATTGATAGCCATAGCTAACCTCTGTAGTTGTTTTGCATACACCCTTAGGAAAATTAACCATGGTTTTATTGTGGTAAAAGTGTAGTAACCATGTTTTTTTGGTGTATTGATTACTATCAGCAAAACCATGGTTTTACTACAATAACAATGTTTTTTTTGGTTTTAACTGTAGTAAAACTATGGTTAATTTTCATAAGGGCAGAGTTGAGGGGTGCAACTGGAGCTCCCCGGTCAACTTACTTGACCATTCCACAATTTGGTTTAGGCGATTCTTGTGCTTGACTGAGACACAACCAAACCATGCCACCAGGGAGAATGATATGATGGTTTCAATAAAAGACTGATAAAATAATGTCATCTGTCATCATAGTCTTGTCTATATTGAAATGGTGCAATTTTCTCAAACAGTATATGTGCTGTTGTCCTTTTTTTACAGACAGCCTCACAATTATCCTGGAAACCTAATTTAGAGTCAATAATTGTCCCTAGGTATCTATAGGATTGTACTAGTTATTTTGAATTGTCTGCCTGGACAAACTCTGGAGTGGAGGGGGAGGGGTGGCTGAGGCCTGTGTGGGGGATGGGCAGATTCTCAAACTTTCTTTAATATCAGCTTTTATGACCAGATCAGGGGACAGACATAAAATATCAATAATACATAATCAATATTTCATAAATATGATCTAAAAAAAGCATGTTTAAGAAATAAATATTTTTAGTGAATTTTCTAGTTTATCATTAATATCTTTTGATTTGTGCTTAAACTTCCTCAATAAATAAATCAGAAAGTTAGATGTGGAATTCTGATGCTATATTAGGATAAATTTAAAAAGACTGTAAATGATGAGCTGCTCCTGTGCGCTCTCTCCCCCCCCCCTCCCGCTCATCGCTTGTTAACCAATTGGATTTCAGGCACCTGCATCGCGCCCCCTCTGATTTTCTGACTGCGACATACGCGATTTAACACTGGAAGATTTGAAATAAAACGTGGATAGATTTAAGAAAAAGACTTATAACTTTAAGGAATCACATGATTTAACATAGACAGATTTGGAAGAAAACATGGACCGATTTAAAAGAAGACTTGCAACTTTAAGGAATCACCACCGAAAGTGTGAAGAGAAAGTTGAAAATGCTCGGGTAAGTATTTTTTTCTTCTTTGCACATAATGTGATGTTAAGGTTGCTTTGTACAGTTTAATGAAACAGCGACTGGGCCCTGTTTAGTACTGGTTTAGTCCATGTTTAGTCTAGGTTTAGCCCTGATTTACTCCTCTTTTAGACCTCCGTGAACTTGGCTCAAATTCATATAAAAATATGTCAATCGTCTGATCTACATCTGTGTTGTTTTGTGATGTAAATTTCCATTTGTGCTGGTTCGGCTTTTAAACTATTGTAAACTGTATACACTTTTCCTCCTCTGAGGCGCGCGCACGTGTCTGTGGCGCACGGCAAAACACACACTGCATGCAAAAAAAGAATCATCAATACCTCAAAGACGACAGCACAAACGAAATATTTTTGACATATGACATATTTATATCGATTTTCGTTTAAAGGGGTGCCAGTTTCGCTACAGATCTGCTCGCTGCCGATCGGGAAACGGGCGCCATCTAAGCGCGTGCATGTTTAATTAGAGAACTGTATTTCAGTCATTCCGCGGCTGTTTCTAGAAAAAATAAGAACTACCTTCTCGGTTGCACTTTATTTTACAGTATGTGTACTTACTATGTACATATATGGTAAATATGTTGTACTTACATACAAATGTGTGCTACTTTTGAGTGTCTACATGATAATTAAAGAGTATCATTACTGTACTTACCAGTGGAACATATTTGGTAGTTATTGTGTAACTCTAGATAAGTACTGGGTAATACCAGATACATGCCTATAGTGAAGGTATACTGTAACTAACAAAAAACACTACATGACTTACAAATTAATTTACAAGGTAAGTGTGTAGTACATACAGGCCAGTGTAAGTTAATGCCAGGTACGTATAGTGTACGTATATGATAACTAATAACAAACATTACTGATGTGTCTTTTTTGTACTCAGTATCTTTGTCCTTTATTGTACCCTTTAAACCCAAGCATTGAATATTGTACGCATTAACTTGCACTGGTCTGAAGTAGGCATGGGCCAGTATGAGATTTTGCTGGTATGATAACCTTTAGCAAAAATACCACGGTTTCACGGTGTTGCGGTATTGCCATTGCAACACTAAAATGTATTTTTTCAAATGTGTTCAAACAACAACTTTTCAACTGGACACAATAGATTTTATTTTTAAGCAACATACTTGTATGCCAGGTAAAAATAAAGCCTTTAAATGATAATATTCTTTCAAAACAAAATATTTTTTTTGTAATATATATAAATGTAAACAACAAATCAATTACATGTAAGGATTTCATTAATTTTGTGTAAACACAGCTCATACCTTGGAAACGGTATCAGAGAAAATTTTAGTGGTTTTGAAACCTTGACTCTTTAAAACATCGGTATACCTTGAAACCGGTAACCGCCCATGCCTACCTGTAAGTACTACACATTTACCATGCATATACAATTTGTAAGTACAGTAGTGTTTCTCATTAGTTACAGTATTCATACACTATAAGTACCTGTCATCGAAGGAAGATATTTGAGGAATGTTTGTAACCAAACCGATAATGAGCCCCATTCACTTCCATAGTAGGAATAAAGAATACTATGGAAGTGAATGGGGCTCATTAATGGTTCGGTTAAAAACATTCCTCAAAATATCTTCAGTCGTGTTCATCAGAACAAAGAAATTTATACAGGTTTGTAACAACAAAAATGTGGGTGCACCTTACTTTTGTGCGCACCAGTGCAACCAGTGCAAAAAGTTAGTCTAGAGCCCTGCATTAACACACACTTGCCTGTAAGTACTTATATTGTATATTTATTTGTAAGTAATGTAGTGTTTTTTGTTATTTACAGTATACCTACACTGTATCTGGTATTACCCAGTACTTATCTAGAGTTACATAATAACTACTAAGTATGTACCACTGGTAAGTACAGTAATGATACCATTTAATGACCATGTAGACACTCAAAAGTAAGTAGCACGCATTTGTCTGTAAGAACAACATATTTACCATATATGTACATGGTAAGTACACATACTGTTTATTGTACTTTAAATTATCAGTTATTTCTGTGATGCAAAGCTGAATTTTTAGGATCATTACTCCAGTCTTCAGTGTCACATGTGACATCCAGTCTATCACATGATCCTTTAGAAATCATTTTAAGATTCTGATTTATTATGAGTGTTGGAAACAGTTCTGCTGCCTAATATATTTGATGAATAAAAGGTTAAAAAGAACTGCATTTATTCAAAATAAAAAAATACTTTCTAATAATATAAATCTTTTTTACCATCACTTTTTATCAATTTAACACATCCTTGCTGAATAAAAGTATTGATTTATTTCAAAAAAAGAAAGAAAAAAAATTACTGACCCCAAAATACTGACCAGTAGTGTATATTGTTGTTACAAAAGATTTCTATTTTTAAAACATTTGCTTCTTTGTTTATTTTTATTTTTTACTTTTTATTCATCAAAAAGTATCACAGGTTATGAAAAAATATTAAAGTCGCAATGAAATTGAAATGAGAAACTATCATTTGTTTTGGAATATTGTGGTATTTTTAAAAATTCATGTGCCCTCATAATCTTTCATCAAAAACGCAAATCTCGTCCCCTCCTCACAACGATCTCTCACTCTTTTGGTCATATGGTATGGCAGGTGGACGGGGTCCGGAAGAAGATCGCAGCAATTAGCAATTAGTAACATGACCCAACTTCAAACGGTCCAATCAGATCTCGATGGACAAATTCAAATCCAGCCCTGCCTTGTTTCATTTCAGAAGCCGTTTCACTCGGATATACGTCACCACGGGGGAAAATAAGGCAATCGCTACTTCTGTTTCATGGCGACTTTAAGCAGCAGAACTGTTTCCAACTTTGATACTGAATCATCATATTAGAATGATTTCTAAAGGATCATGTGATGGACTAGAGTAATGATCCTGAAAATTCAGCTTTGCATAACAGAAATAAATGATAATTTAAAGTATAATTAATATTATCTTACATTTTTTTCTGTATTTTTGATCAAATAAATGCAGGCTTGATGAGCAGAAGAAACTTCTTTCAAAAACATTACAAATAGTAATGTGTCCAAACTTTTTTAATTTGGACCTTGGTGAAAATTGATTCAGGACCCCTGCTCTAATGTATCTGTATTTAATTATTCATTTTACTTGTTTTCCCTCTTTTGCCCTGCTGTGAAGGCCAAAAAGGACCACTGCAAAGAGAGTTGTGGTGATGAACCTAGGAGCCCCCCATCAACACCATCACCATCCAAAGATGATGAAGTGCTCAGAGAGGAGCTTCTGTCATCCAGTGGGTCTGATGCAGATCCACTGGATAAAGACTACAAACCATCTACATCGCCATCATCCAGTGAAGATGAGTTGCTTGCACTAGAGTCCCAGACATCCTGCCTCAGTACTCCAGAGAAGCACCACAGTCATGCATCATCCAGTCAAACTGACACCAGAGAAGCTGAGAACCAGAAAGCCAAAGGTAAAGCAGTTCAAAAAGGTACAAAGTCAAAAGGGAAGTTTAAAGATGATAAAAGATTACTGTTAAAAGAAGCATAAAAAAGGATGGTGCCAGAGTCTGGGACAAAGTCCATTACTGCGTATTTTGTGAAAAAGCTCAATTGAAGATCGCTAGACATCTAGAAAGAAAACATAGTATGGAACGTGATGTCGCCTATGCTTTTAGTTTCCCAATTGGCTCAAAACAAAGGAAGATTCTGATAGAAGGCCTTCGTAATAAGGGTGACTGGCAACACAATCACAAGGTTTTCCAGGAAGGAAATGGTGAGATTGTAGTATGGAAAAGGCCCTCTGTGAAGGCAGACGTAGAGAGCTACCTACCATGTCAACACTGTTATGCAATGTTCAAGAGGACTGAACTCTGGAGACATGAGAAGTCATGTAGAGAACGGAAAGAGGAAAGACAGAAAGGCAAAAGAGTACAAAAATCTTCCTCACATCTACTTCCACTCAAATCAGGCCAAGGAGTACAAAAGATCATCCACTCTATGCAACAAGATCATGTAACCTCTCACATCAGAAGCGATGAGATGATTTGTGCATATGGAGATGCATTATTTGCAAAAAAGGGCCGTGAAGAATCTCAGCACAGATACATTGCACAAAAGCTGAGAGAATTAGGACGGTTTATGTTGGCTGCCAAGGAGATTGATAAGCGTGCCAAAACTCTTAAAGACATTTGTGATCCAGCAAATTTTAAACTGGCAATTGAAGCAGCCAGACACGTGTCAAACTATGATGTAAACAAGAACGAATATGGAAAGCCATCTACAGCTGTTAAAATTGGGTTTTCACTCAAAGGGGCCACTGAAGCCTGGATAGGCCGCTGCTTGATGGAGTCTGATGTCAAAACTGAGAAGAAGGCAAAAAAGTTCAAGGAGTTGCTGGAGAACTCATGGTCCATTCATGTGTCAAGTAATGCTCATAGCTCATTGGAGCAACGGCGGTGGGGCAAAGAAGACACTGTACCTCTGACAGAGGATGTTATCACTCTCCAGAACTACCTAAGGAAAGTTGAGGATGAGGCAAAGGCAGAGTTAACAGAGCGCGTGAGTACTACAGCATACAGGAAGTTAAGTGAGAGCCTTCTTGCACAAATAATTGTGTTTAATAAGAAGCGTGAAGGAGAAGCATCACGTTTAACCCTTGAGACATATCTAAAAGCAGACACCGGTCCTGTTAATAAGGACATTTATGAGACTCTATCGCCTGTGGAAAAACAAATGAGCCACAGACTGACACGTTTGGTGACACGCGGAAAGAGAGGCAGAAAGGTGCCCATCCTTCTTCTTGAGCGCACAAAAGCTTCGCTTGACTTCCTGATTGATAAACGGAGGGAAGTGGGCATACTTGAGGAGAACCCCTTTCTGTTTGCCAGGCTTAGCACAACAACCAATCTCCGTGGGTGTGACTGCCTCAGAAGATATGCAGAAGAGAGCAAGGCCAAAAACCCCGAACTGCTGAGATCAACAAGGTTAAGGAAACACGTTGCTACCTTATGTCAGCTTCTCGACCTCAGCAATCAGGAACTTGAGCAAGTTGCTCGTTTTATGGGACATGATATCCGAGTCCACTGCGAGTATTATCGACAGACAGATAAAACATTCCAAGTGGCCAAGATTGGTAAACTTCTGTTTGCGATGGAGCATGGAGCAGAGTCACTGAAAGGGAAGAGTCTGCAAACACTGGACTCCGTTATCAGTGGTAATTAACTATTATTATACCATTTTAAAGTTCTCCCTCTTTCAATTACACTGTCTTCTATCTGTCTTTCTTTCTGTCTGTCTTCATCTCTTCTTCTGACTTTCTGTCTACTGTGTGTGCATCTTTATTTATGTAAGTGGAGAAATAATATGAACACCATCCGTCGGCCCACGATGGGGTGTGGTTGAACTTCTGTCTCTGCACAGTGGGGTGTCTTGGGGGTAGATGTGAGTTCCCTGAGAAAGATTTCATGTTATTTCAGCAAGACATAAATGTTTTTAGAAAATGGTTCCTTCTGTATTCAGCCATTGGGGGTCTGTTTACGGCCTTGCATTTATCTGCATATTTTTGACATTCTTTTAATATCACTGTAAAAGTAAGTTGAGCAATTTCCTACTGTGAATATTTTCAAGGCAAAAGACACGCAACCACCCCAACTAAAGATCTGAAAGGTGTCAAAAAGAGAAGGACTTCAGATGCAGGAATTCAACAGGAAGCTCATGAAGGTATGTTCTAAAAATCACACGAGTAGTCATATCAGGAATGCTATGCTCTTGTATTTAAATTGAAACTTTGAATCTTGTGGATAAAAATAAGCCTGATGCGTGATGTTTACATTGTATTACGATTTGTTGATTTTGTGTATGGTCAACCTAAATGTGACAAAAAAGGGGTTTAACCTTTTTGGTCTTTTTTGAGAGAAAAATACATTTTAAGAAAACAGAATTTAAATTCATAATGTTTCATATAAATGTAATCTATGGATGCTAACCGACCAAAAAAGCTTTTCTATACATGTATTTGCATTTCAGAAAAACTTATGTTGTGAATGATTGTCTGTATGTTTGTAATGTATGCTTCATCAGGTGATGGTAATGCTGATGAGGATGATGGGAGTCATAACGTCAGTCAAGGCATTGAAGACACAGGTAACACTCTCAGTGTGACTTTAATATTTCACTGCACCATTGTCATGTTTGTGGGCAATTTCATTCAACTAAAACATCATATTGCAGTTATAGGGGCAGTTTCCCAGACAGGGATTAGCTTAAGCCAGGACTAGGCCTTGGTTAAATTAGGATATTTTTCATATCCTAAAAGTCATTTTTAAAAGCATAATTTATAACTAAACATTACTTGTGTGCATCTTGAGACACAACACTCACACTGATATATTTTAAGATATGTCAGAGCAAGTTGTTTTCTATCAAAGACAACACCAACATTTAAGTTAGTCTGGGACTAGTCTTAACCCTCTGGAGTCTAAGGGTGTTTTGGGGCCCTGGCCAAGTTTTGACATGCCCTGACATTTGTGTTTTTTTCAGTTGCTTTTAAACATATTAATGGCTAAAGTCTGATAACACTGTAATCAGCACAAACTGGGCTACAATAATATGTAAACAGCATGTTTATACATGATTGTGTTTTTTGCGAAAACAATGTTTATGCGTGCTTAGAGAAAAACTCAAATTTTAAAGTCACTGAAACAAGGTCATAAAACACATACAGAATATTGGTACTTGAGACTTTTGACAATTGGATCTTGTAGTCTAGAGTTTTTGCTCCAAAATGATGTGAAAATCATCTTGCTGACTCGTTCACAGAAAACAATATAGTGATTTTAATTTTCTAAGACACTTTTTGTTTCAAAAGGACATATGCGAGGAGGCGTGAATGATCCTGAATATGATGTGATTGACACCTGAGAAGACAAAGACCTGCATAATGACCTGCATAATGAGCCTTTCAGTCAGGAATGTTGCTGAGCTGGAATTGCTAAAATTAGGGATTTGAAATTGAAAAAGAATGTGAGGACAAAATAAATGTATATATTTTTTGTTTGTAGTTTATTTAGAATATAGAAAAAATCCAGTCAGTGAGTACACTGTATATAACTCTGTAATCCATATAAACCTACACATAGCAAACCTACTGAAAGGGTTATATTACTTTAATATATAATTATGTTTAAAACATATACTTGAATCTGCACATCAAACATGTAGCTGTACAGAAGATACATTCAGGGCAAAACTGCAAAAACAAACATTCAGAGTAAAACAGAGCAAACATGAACAGTGCAAGATAAAAGAGTGTAAGGTTTGTAAAAGCCCACTCTTACACCCCATGTATAACCTACAATCTCACATAAAACACAGAATTTAAACTTTCTGTACCACTTCATTGTTTTGTGCTGTGTAGTGTAGCAGCATGGATGGTGGATCAGACAGACGCCTCTCGTGTGTCCATCCATCAGAGATGCAGGTGAAGACGTCCTCACTTTGTCCTTACATTCTTATTCATAGTCCTAAAAGAATGTTGTAAACAACTGTTAGCATTTGTTTTTTTACAGTGCCTTAGTATGTGCATACTTGATGACAAAACAGAATGCCAATAACAAAGAAACTATATTTTAACACTATCAACCACAAATAATATAAGCATTTATGTACAATAATAGCACAATTTCTATAAACCTATACAGGAAGATTTACTTATTGTGTTATCGCAACGTTTCTCAACAAAATTTAACTAACATTTAACTAACTAATTCACGAAAAGTTAAACTGTTGTTAGCAATTAGCAGAACAAGCATAGCTGATAATAAATACTGTAGCATCACTGATAAGAATGGACGCATGTATATATCTGTCGATGTTCACTTATCTGTGACATTTACAGCTTACTGATACATTTACACATCAGATCATCGCGAACGCCAATAACCGGCTATAACACATTCAAAACATTTACCTCAGAGCAGATATTCGCGAACAGAAGCTAGTTGGTAAACACTTTCACCATTTGGGAAAATATATCGGCCTATAGCATAGTTTATTACGCGTTTTGTAGCCTACAGCATATTATGAAATTTAGTGTGACAATAGCCTGTTTGGAAATCATGAAGGTAATAATAAAAGGCTTACTCGTCTGGAGTTATATCCTCTGCTGGGTCCAGTCGCTCTTCAAAATGCAAACGTTCCTCATCTGAGTCGCGTTCTTCCTCCGAGGAGAAAGTAAACTTTTCACCGCTGTCAAGAACCATCCGAAGTCATTTTCACCGTGTAGCCATTTCTCGATCGGAGGCGTGTACACAATACCTGACTCACCTCAGATCATTACCATGTGAACAGCGCGCACAATGGGGGCGGGATCGCATTAGCTATAATGAGGTGATACAGGAAAAACCGTACCACTCCTTACTTTCATAAGGATTACATAAAAATAAATGATTTGTTTTCGATTTGAACTGGCTTATTTAAAAATGGACATTTCAAGCTTTCTATACATACAATTCTAATGTTTGTGAGGAACGTATTCACCGAGATTCAGGTTGTTATATTTACGTGTTTGTGAAGAGAGGTGACAGAGACCGAGACGGCAGAGATCGCACCCTGTTAATTTTCTTTATTTTACAAAAGTGAATTGTTTTGTTGTTTTTATGATTATACACAAATAAAACTAGACCCTCTGCAGTTTTAAACGATACCTTACACTTATCTGCACGATTAAAAATGACAGAGTATTTTTAGTTCGTTTCAGGGTCATCAAGAAAAACTGTGACAGACCGCACCGGTGCGGGCTTCGACTCCAGAGGGTTAAGCCCTGCCTGGGAAACCGCCCCATAGAGTTTTGCTGTAGTACTGGTGTATTTTTGAGATGCAGATGCAAGGACTTTGACTCTATCAAAACATGTTTTTTTATAGATGGATTGGTGCACCAGGAGATAGGTGGAGGACAAATGGAGAGAACTGCAGAAAAACATGATGATGGTAAGTCTGTAACTTTGGCCCTAATTGACCTATGGCTAAGCCACGCCCCTAAACGTGATGAGCCAATCACAGTGTGCATAGCTAACCCAATACACTCGGATACACTCGGACATTCTCTGCTTCCACGTCCATTGAAATCCATTGCAGTTAGTCAGTTTTCATTCGTTTTTATATGTTTTATCTTGTCATTTTAAGTTTAAAATGGTCAAACGGTGTGCATGGGGTACATGCAACTCTGACACTAGGTATCCCGAGAGGCTGGGCGACGGTGTGTATTTTTTAACCTTTCCCAAGCCACAGAATAAGGGTCCGCTCTGGATTAAGTTATGCGGTAGACCACAACACCAACTAAACGTGGATAAATTAAACAAGGATGTCTGCATCTGTTTTAAGGCAAGTCACCAACGTATTTGAACGTTATCTTTAACATCTCTAACGTAACGTTAGGCTAACATTAGATAACGTTAGCGTCTAGTTGCGTTGTACATCATGTCACTTAGCTTCATTAACGTATCTGTAAATAACCGAGATAACAAATGTTATTTGTAATAGCAATGTTGTGCTAAATGATTCATGTAAATACTGTAGCACCAAACTAACGGAGAGGTACTCTTGGTAAAGATGGTAAAAAGGCTTGCCTGGAAACGTATGCAACTTTGATATTTGAGATTAAATAAAATTTATAGCGGAGATCTCACGTGACTCTGTGGTCTATGTGACGCGACAGTCAGTACTCAGCACATGATCGTTTCAAATCCGTTTACAAGACGAATGCTCTTGTTATGTTTAATATAAAGTTTACATTGCGTAAAAATGATGAAATTATATTGATACGTGCTAAATTCATAATGAGAACACATTAACGCAAGCTTTTTTATTCTGCTAAAATATAACACTATAAACAATAATATATGTCATTTTATATACAAAATAGAATTCTGTCTTGACATGCCCTATCTGGTTCATGTTGGTGCAGTTTAATACAGAGGAACCATTGGTTTCGTGTATTCATTTTCATTGTAAGCCTTTAAAAAGTAATTATTTTAGATAAAATTTAAATAAGGTTTTTTTAAATAATTTAGATAAGCTTAAATGCTCTAATATCCATTTAAAACATTTAAAATCATTCCGCAGATTTTTCCATAAAATTTCCGCAGAAAAAGCAAAAAAAGTCTGCAGATTCCGTCTGGCCCTGGTAATACTGCACACATTATTTAAAAATATACTTAATTACATTTATTCATTTGGCAGACGCTTTTATCCAAAGCGTCTGCCAAATAATTACTTGTGTATGTACTTATTACGATATTGAAGCAAATAAATCAATATTGAATCGAATCGAAGCCTCAAGAATCTAAATCGAATCGAATTGTGAAACTCCTAACAATACCCAGCCCTACAATCCATCACTCACAGCACCTCAGAAATGAGAATGTAAATGTGCTTTGAGAGTGTTTAGAAAGATTTGCCCTAAATAAAAGTTTAAACTAAAAAAATAGATGTTTACTATGTTAACCTTATAATGATTAAATTATTTATCAGGTCTACCAAAGAAGGATTTTGTCATACAAAGTAATAAAAGCCATGTTAAAAACAGAGCAAAGAGCAAGAAATGATGACCGCAGAGTGTCAGATAATATCTGTGTCTGATAAATGTATGGTGTGGAGGAGGTTGTAAAACTCTTCAGAAAGACCAGTCAACATTTTTTTTTAAATACTTTGGCTTAAATAGTGACAATTCTACATTTAAAATATCTGCTAATGATGAGGACATTTTGATTATTATGTACAAACAGAAAATCGGCCCAACATATCGACCAAGAAAATCGGTATCATATATCGGCCATCGGCTGCCCTGATTTCTAAATATCGGAATCGGCCAGAGAAGAAACCATATCGGTCAACCTCTAGTCTGAATATCTCCATACATGATAGATTACAAAACAACAGACATAATAATAACAAAACATTGTTAAATTTATGGCAAATATATTTTACTTTAATGTTTGTGCATTGTACTTTTAATGTGTTTCCTAGATGTAAGGTGACCCTGAGTGCATAGAAAGACGCCAAACAAATAAAACTTATTATTATTATTATTATTATTATTATTATTGACTGGCTGGAGCTCACAGCATCGCTAAACTGCACTGTTGAACTAGACACCACATAAAACATTAACACTTCCCTTCCACCTAAATTGTGTTTTTAACTTGGATGATTAGGTCTGGACATGCATATATTGTTGTCAATGGAAATGGAGAATGTAACCAGTCACAGCTTTTGATTACATAATTTGAGATGCACCTTTAAGGCTCTACTGTCACTGTTTGTAATATGTAGGTGTCAACATTTTGGTTGAGTTTACTGTTTTCATGCTGCACAGATGGACAGGAGCCACACTCAACTTCAGGAAGCTCATCTGCTGAAAAACCAAAGAGGATTACAACATCTAGACTGGATGATGGTGATGATGAAGATAGCAATGACTCTGAGCATGGTAAGCACAAGTACACATCTCATTCTGTGACCTTTCAGTGCTTTTTTATTATTATTATTATCCTCTTAAACATGCAGAGGCTATACTTTACTAAATGGTGTAGTTTTGTCTTCACCTCATTACTGCTAATGTTATTTCTTAAACAAGGTTTACTGATCTTGGCCTAGTGAGCCAACTCTACTGTTATCATGCATGAATTTAATTTTAATACTTTGTAGACCAGTAATCTATTACCATGTTAACAGAAAAACAAGGTCATCTTTCAACCTTGCATTTCTAATGGGAGATTTGATTTGTTTTCACTTCTTTTCAACATAAATGACAATATATCTGCCGTAATTTCCAGACTATTGAGCGCACCTGAATAAAAACCGCTCCAACTAAATTTAAAAATTTTACACATATAGGCCCGCAGTTGTCTATAAGCCATACACACAGTTCAACCTCACCGTGATAAACCTTTTGGAGCTTCCCAAAGAGCTAAGAGAAAATAAAATTTTTCACTAAATTACTTCAGTTGGTGAAACAAGCATGAAATTTGGCATAAATCGTCTCCATAAGCCAACCTTTAAAAAAATGACTGGGTGTCCACTCAAAATGTAAAGTTTTTTTTCTCAGTTTTTATCATTGGTTTTGCGTGTATCTGTCATTAGTTTATGCTTTTTCTTTGACTTTACAGACTTAAGGTAGAGCCAACAAGCAAAGGTGAAAGGATTAGAGTTTAATATTTCATAGAGCAGACTACAAACAAAGATGGAGTCCAATATGGCCCCCACAAACCTTGAAAATGTGTTTCAGGATTCTGTAGGCACAGAAACAATGTAAAATAGTTTTTCCTGGAATGACTGTCTGAATCTATTAGGCTACACCTGTCTATGCACAATTCAGGTGGTGGTTTATTACATGTATAATTATATGTATAAAGAGTGAATGTCACTGCACAACAGGGTACTCTTTGACTTCACTGCTGTAACTCAGTCTGGGCTTCAGTGTCAGCTGATCTTTACTAATGCTGTACCGAGCTTTACTTTCTGTACAATAATAGACTAGTTGTAGTTTTAGTTTAGTGTCCCAAATGCTGTCTAATAGCCCCATATCAGTTAGTTGGTAGAAAATCATTCTAAGATCTAGTTAGACTGAGTTGAGGATGTGAACGCTAAAGCAGAGCCGAGGGCAGGGGCTCATGTTCTTACCCGGATGATGCACAAATCACACGGGACTTCAATGGCACTGGATGAATGATCAGGCGAGGTGAAGGATAACCAAACCTAGTTGTATCCCATACATCAATCAGACTATTTTTTCATCTAGGATTTTTTTGTGGACACCCAGATTTTTTGACAGAGGGTTTTAGTAAACACTTGGACCAAATGTCATGCTTGTTTCACAAACTGAAGTATTTTTCTACTTATCTATTGCACTAAGAGGGAGAACCTGTGCTAAATCTGCCCAAAACCGCGCCCATGGAGCTGCAGCCTCTCCGCCCGTAGGTACCAGGGAGGAGACAGCCATGTCAACACTCACTGCAAGCAGAATAAAACCATTGAAATGCAGAAAATTTACAGCTAATGGCAAATAGTCAAAATTCTGCATGTAAAATTGTCAAAACAATGTAAAGTTTAACCCTATGGGGTCCGACCATTTTGGGACACTGGCAGAGGTTCTGACATGCTCTTACATTTGGTCTTTTTTCAGTTGCTTTAAACCAGGGGTGTCCAATACGTCGATCGCAATGCCGGTAGATCGCACGTAAGTTAATAACTGTGTATGCTGCTCCACGCCTCCACGAGCTTTGGAAAACAAAGCGCGAAATTGGCATTATGGTCTTAGAAACAAGTCTTTTTAAGTTGCTGCGCATTTCTTCTTAAATGTGTTTTTATAAATCTTATGCCTGCACGCTGCAGCGGAGTCGTCTAACTTCCGAAATTTGGATGCACATTCTTGCCTTCATTCAGGAGCTGATCCACCGTGTGCGCGCGAGCGACCGAGAGAGAGAGATGCTTCTGATACTGTTGTCATTTTCTAGTTTGTTTCATCAAAACTTTTTTTTAGCAGGTAGATCTTGTCGGCTTTATCATTCTAAAAGTAGATCGCCACACAAAAAAGTCTGGACACCCCTTGTTAGTGGCTAATATCACATAACACTGTATTCAGCACAAACTGTGCTAAAATAATATGTGAGTAACGTGTGTACATGTTTGTTTTTTAAGTAAATGATGTTTATGTGTGGTTAGTAAAAATAAAAAATAAAAAAAGTTGCTGAAATAAGGCCAAGGAACAGATACTAAACATTCACCAACAAAAAAGTACTAGATCTTGTAGAGTTGGGAATTTGCTACAAAAAGATGTAAAAACCATTTTACCCACTTGTAAGACACTTTTTGCTGTGTAAAAGCAATATACAAGGGAGGGTCAATGGTCATGAATATTGATGTGATTCACACCTGGAGATAAGGCTCAATGCCTCAATGAGGAATGTTGTGCTAGAAGAATGAATGTGAGGAGACTTAAAGAGAAAATGTTTTGCTTGTAGTTTAATAACAAAATAGTGTACAATAAAATCTAAATAATAAGGATCAAATGTACATTTTTGTACACATACATTTAGCAGATAAATTTGTGTCAGTTTGTAAAACAGTTCCTGAAGATACAAATTAACATCAGATGTTAATCTAACCCATTTCCAAAGTCTTTATTCTAGGGATGCACCGAATCCAGATTTTTTGGGTTCGGCCGAATACCAAATCCACTGTTTAAGATTCGGCCGAAACTGAATACCGAATCCTACTCGCATCCTTATTCCATTAACACAGTAAAACACATTAATGAAGTAAACAACGTCCACTGCAGTGTATTTTTCATTTTATTTTATTTTAACTGTAAAAAAAAATAGGCAACATTATGCCAGGATGACAAGTGAGAAAAACTATTTTGACAATTACTATACTATACTTATGTACAAACCAAAACCTTTCAATAAAAGTGCAACAATGCAAAGAAAAGTGTTTTTCTTTTTTTTAAATCAGAATATGATTTATAATGAAAAACTTTTTTGCCTACGAGTTCCATTTTAAGATTCTCACAGCCTAATACATTCGAACGGTCCACACATAAACACCTTCACGTAATCAACGGCCGCGTGACGTCGACCAGCGTGGGTCAAGCCTAGGGTTCGGTTCGGTGGAAAAAAAATCTAAGGTTCGGCCGAAACCGAACCCCGTCAAAAAGCCCAGTATTCGGCCGAATCCGAATCCTGGATTCGGTGCATCCCTATTTTATACAAGCAATGCTAAGAAACTGAAACTTTTGCATGATACGCGAGAGCTCTGCTATGAGCTGTAACATACTTCATGTGGCTCATGTTACCATATAACTTTAAGTACAAAAAGTGTGAATATGTCTTTCCACTTCATAGTTTTGTACTGATGAGAGGGATGCAGACCTGTAAAAGAGTTATAAACAGCTGTTAGCATAAATTGTCCACAGAAATACCACATAAGCTTACATACATAACTGATGGGTAAATATCACTGATAACACTACATTCAGATAAACTATCATGAACTTAAACTACATTCAGAACATCTCAGATAAACATCTGCAGTGATTAGTTATATAAAAAGCTGTTTTCAGATGCCCATCGACTGATTGTCTAGCTTATGTTTTTAACAATGTTTTAATGCGTGTGTTTCTGTAAGCGCGTCCATGGGTGTGAGTACTCGTGTCTCCTCAGGCGTAAACAACGTGTCGCGTGTAAACAAAGGTGTGTATGGAATCATATTAATGCACACACTTAAAATATCCTGCAGTGCAGCCTTACTGAAAGTTGAAGGATACATGATAGTGAATTACTGTGTCTGAACTGCACGGCATGTAGAGAATTATCCGCCATTACGCCAGTACATGCGTCCTCGTTTGTAAACAATTGCCGTTACTCAATCCGAAGTGTGCAGTATGCTGAGGTCGAATATGCAGGCTGAACTGCACAAGCCATAAGCATATTACATGATGGCAAATATATAAATGAGGATAAATTACTTACTTCAGGAATATTATCCTCCTCCAGTCGGTCTTCCATTGTTCTTCTGAAGTAACATTAAAGATGCTTTGTTCTTCCTCATTGTCCAGACATAACTGAAGATCTTCCTCACGTGTGTGTATAATGTTTATCATCCAAACACGCAGTAGTCTTTAAATCTGATAAAACTTTATGCTTTGTCAAATGTTTGAACTGGTCAGCATCTAGTCATTACCATGTGAACAGCGGGTACCGCCTGTGGGCGTGACTGCATTAGAGATAATTAGGTCAGCCAGGAAAAACTGTACTCTCTTTACTTCAATACAGATTATATAAACAGGCAATATTTGTTTTGATTATAATTAGTTTGTTTAAAAGTAGACATTTCAGGCTTTCTTTGGATATGTGTATCATGTTTGTGTGACGAGTATTTGCAGAGTTTCAATTGATTTTTGTAACGTGTTTTGAGAGACAGCTGGCGAAGACAGAAATGTCTGAATGCGCACCTTGTTTATTTTCTTTATTTGACAAAAACACAAAGACTTGTGTTATTGTGAATGTACACAAATTAAAGACGACCCTTCACAGTTTCAAATGATGTATAACACGTAAGTGTATGATTATTAATGATGGAGTATTTTAAGTTGAATCTGCTTTGATGAGGAGAAAATGCGGCGCCGCGTTTTTGGACCCCAGAGTGTTAAAAATGAATACATGCCCAAAACATAAAAACCTGTCTTGTCCTGGCTGATTATGCTCTTACGTATTATTGACATTGTTGTTAGATTGCATCTACATTATCATATATGACTGTGTTCTTTAACAGATGAAAAGGATCGAAAGGGGCATATTAAGAGGCTAAAGAAATCTGCAGATAAACAAAAACGTCAAGACAATAATGACTTTCATGCAATAAAGAGGACTAAATGCAGAGTGTTATGTATTTTCATTATACTAATATGCCATCTCTCTCAGATGGAGAGGTCACACTGACTTCTGGCACCAGATGCCCTAAGAAGAGCCGGAAGAAGACTTCAGTTAGAAGACAATGCAGTGATGTTGGTAAGATGTATTACATGAATTTCTGTTAAATATATGTTTCCTGTGAACAATGTAAGTGGGACTTGGTGGCACAGTGGCTGAGTGGTTAGGGCTCTATTCTTACAGCTAGAAGGTCCAGGGTTTGATTCCCGAACGGTGTGGGCCGAATTTGACGAAATAGGTATTTTGTCATTACGGCCGTCCTTCGGAGTCAAAATGTGACAAAATAATAATCAAGGACTTTGCTGTTGTAACATGGCTGCAGTAGGCGCAATGATATTACGCAGCAGCCGAAAATAGTCCCCTTAGTAACTTTCAATAGCAGGGGACTATTTTTGGGCAGTGTGTAATATTACTACGCCTGCTGCAGCCATGTTACAGCAGCAAAGTCCTTGCTTATTACGCCAGAATGAGTGTATAGTTGCTAGCCATATCTGCCTAGAAAATCACAACTTTTAATTTTCCGTCGGCCTTAGTACACATTGTAACTACTGTTTTAAATAGGAAAAATATGGAAATTCTTTGGTTATTTTTTAGCGTGATGCTAAATGGTCTAAACAGATTCAATGGATTATGCTAAGCTACCGTATTTTCCGGACTATAAGTCAAGTTTTTTTTTCATAGTTTGGCTGGTGCTGTGTCTTATCATCAGGTGCGCGTTGTAAGTCAGTATGAATTAATTTTGACATATGAGGCAAGAGAAACCATTACTGTCTACAGCCGCGAGAGTCCGCTATATGCTGCTCCTGTATTTATGTAATTTAATGAATTCTGTAATGTGGAATGACGAGCCTGCGAACTTGATGCGCGTTTGGCTTATGTTAATTTAGCCTATTCAGCCTCTCAGGTATGTTCTGTATGCTATTGTGTATTGTGTAAATAACTAATAATTAGGGATGCACGATCTTGATTTTTCATGGCCGATACCGATTTTTTTTTACAAGCAAATTGGCTGATTCCGATACCGATTTCCGATTTTTTTTATTCTTATCAAGCAAGAAACAAGAAAGAATGAAAGTATACAAGATGTTTATTTGGTATTTAACAGGCTAAACTTGGTTTTGGCTATTGAAAACAATAACTGTAACCAACTGAAATTTACAGCAGTAACTGTGCAGTAGGCTACATTCAATACAAACATAAGTGGTCTGTCATGTTGTTTTTGTTAGTCCGTTATTACAGTTAACTATGCGAAGTGATATAGAACTGTAATGCGGTCAAGAGAGTTGCATGGAACTACGTTCGCCGTGCGTTTCCCAGAAAATAATTGCACACCTCAGAATGTTCATCAGCCAATCAGATTCAAGCATTCAACAGATCCGTGGTATACACAACTTCAATAAGGTCTCAATTTATTATCAACTCAACTTCTAATAAACACCTTTTGGTTTTTGTGTCATAGATGCTCCAGAAAGGGTAGTCAAGAATCAAAGTAAGAGACCCTGGAATGACCAGGAGAGGACGGCAGTCAAACGACGCCTTGCCAAGTTAATCGCCCTTAAAAAGGTTCCAGGAAAGCAGGACTGCCTAATGTGTATTGCCAAAGAGTCTCCAGTTCTAAGTGCGCGGACGTGGAAAGATGTGAAGTATTTTGTGTACAATGAAATTGTTAAAGTTAAAAGAAAGCTTGCATTATGAATGAATTGACTTACAACAGAGGGAGGATGAGGGGTGAGTAAGCGGCTGGTTATTCCCGTGTTTTAAAGGGTGAATTATTCCTTTCCTTTTTTTCATTTGTTAGCACCTTTCAGGTATTGTTCTTATTGCACTTATTGAAAATGCAGCAGTTTATATGTTAATATTCACTGCACAAATGTTAGTGGTACTAAATGTTAGTGGTACTAAATAAACCAGCATTTATTATTATTGTTCATGTCTGCCATGTTTGTGTTTAATACCGTGGAACAGGAATGATTTTCTGAAAAAAAGCATATACTTCTGAATTTGACACTCAATTTATTATAAAATGTGTGCTCAACCCCAAAAGTTCTTAATCATATTTCATATTACAACCAATGCCCATTTTCCTTGACCGGCAACTTAACAGTTAGTTTAGACTATTGCTTTATGCTTAACTGAGAAAAAAAGTCACACAGAATTTAATAATACTAGGCTTAATTGTTTCCATAATGTCTTAAGAAAGTCAATAAAACTGGAAATAAAACAAACACTTCTCCCTAATGAAATAACCAATTTGCACTTTAATTCAATAACGTTTTATATATAATAAAAAAATACTACCCTGTTAATGGTGACAACCTCATTGTGCATTTGTCATTACAGATTTACATTAAGGTGCTGTTTCCATTACTAAATATTTAATAGTTTACCTATTAATCATTAAAAACCCAAGTGCTCGCTGGTCCTCAGTCTGATGGTGAAAAACTTTTATGTAAATCTTTGTGTTTTCCGTAATCCAAATGAGTGTATCAAATAAGGGCACCATCTTGTGGCCAGAAATAGTTTTTGTGCATTTCTATGTTACTGAGAACTGGTGGTCCTCATTTGGTGGGCATACTCACGCGGTCCTCACTTAGTAGCAATTACAAGAATGTGTGTGTGTGTGTGTGTGTGTGTGTGTGTGTGAGATCACACAAGTTTGAGATCAGTAAGACTTGTAATGTTTTTTAAAAAAGTCTCTAACGCTCATCAATGCTGCATTTATTTGATTAAAAATACAGAAAACACATCCTCGGTGAATAAAAATATTAATTTATTTAAAAGAAATAAAGAATACAATTGTACTGACCCCAAACTTTTTAACAGTAGTGTATTGTTAGAAAACCTTTCTATTTTAAATAAATGCTGTTCTTTTATTGATCCTAAAATCAATATACCTAAAAAATAAAATAACGTTTCAAAAAATATTAAGCAGCACAACTGTTTTGAACATTGATAATAAATCAGCTTATTAGAATGATTTCTAAAAATTCAACTTTATTTACAGGTATGAATTATATTTGAATGTATATTAATATAGAAAAAGATTGTTTTACATCGTAATAATATTTCACAATGACAAAAAATCTTTCTGTATTTTTGATGAGCCTAAGGAAGTTATTTAAAATATATATATATATATATATAAAATTTTATATATAGTAGCTATCTCTGTAATCACGCATAGTATTTTACATTTTTGTGGGGCAGTTGTGACCTAATGGTTAGAGAGTCGGACTCGTAACCAGAAGGTTGGCGGTTCGGTTCTCAGTACCAGCAGGTAACAACTGACTGATCAAGGCACCTTACCCCCGTTTGCTCCCCGGGCGCTGCAGTGTTAGCTGCCCACTGCCCCGGTGTATGTGTGTTCACGACTTGATGTGTGTGTGTTCACTATTCACTGGTTGGGTTAAATGCAGAGGTCACATTTCAGGTATGGGTCACCAGATCTGTCAAATAGGTCACTTTCATAATTTCTATTAAAAGTGAAGTAATGCATGAAAAAGCAGTCATGTTACCTTCACTATCTGTCCAGTATCTAGCTGGGACTTTTTTCTTCCGCATTTTTTCCACCTTGTCCTCACTGTCAACATTGGACGTTTCGACAGCTTTTTTGGCTCGCTCTTTAGCTGTCTTGTAGTTGTCTAAGGACACAAAAATTGATTACCAAAATTATAAAACATAAATTTACTAAGTATGTAAAGGCAGTGTACCGTCCATATGACTATATCTTTATTCAGTTTTCTTACCAGTCTCGAAGAGTATTCTTATTCTATATCGTTTCCAGAGCTCCTTATCTGGCCTGTGGCAGGCCTTTGCCATGGTATCTGTGTTTCTACGGGGTCAGTAGCAAATTAGAACCTAAAATATTTCAGGAAAAAGTTAATAACATTTTACTTTTTCTTAACTATGGACTATGTGTGTGTGTGTGTGTGTGTGTGTGTGTACTCTTACCCCATTCACCTCCTCTACCCATGATCTTGGAGCCGTTTTGCTGCTTGGATTAGAACATGGTTTCCCGATCTAACCATCTTTCTCAGCTGGTGCAGGTAGCTTTCAAAAGTAAAAGCACTGCATTTGTCTAATGATCCATATGTGGTGGCATCAGCAGTGAGGTGAAGCAGTGAGTGCACATTGTACACTAAAAATTCTTCGCCATATATGTGCCGGCCTTGTTCAACAAAATATGTGAGGAGTTCATGGGCATACATGTTGTAGGTGTGTGTTAAATGTGGAGACACTAGTATACACATTGCCACACTAAAGGCCATGAAATGACTGTATAGTGTTTCTGGTAGGACTCCCCGAAGAACAACTTTGCCTGTGTAGAGCATGAACTGTCTGAATTCAGTGGCCTTCCACCTCTCCAATTCATCCAAGCTGCGTGGCTTCCTGGCAAATATATGGGGTATGTCACATCTCAAATTCTTTAGCCTCTGATTGACCTCCCTCAGCTGAGCTGGTGATAGCCGATGCCCCGACTTGCCCCGCGACCATAGTAGGAGCATTTTTCTCATCACTCCCAGGCAGCATTGGTGCATGTAGTCAGCAGGAAAAGACTTGACCATGTCAATTTGGAGATTACTGAAAGGGGACGCAGTATTTTCGTGATGTGTTCTGGCTGGTGTTGCTCTCTGAATGAGACATCATCCCTCAAAATAAGGTCATGCACCTGTTGATACGTGATGCGCCCCAACCAGTTGCCTTTTTGGGTGCATTTGTCACAGCCATAGTAACCCGAGAATTGTTTGATGCACTTCAGCATGGCTTTTGCTGGTGCATCACATGTGATACATCTCAATCTCACGTTGACACTTGTTTTTTCCCATGAAAAGCCATTCATTAGAATCATGCTCAGTTCATCTGCTATGACTTTAATGAAGTCCAGTGATTTGGGCTTGGCCTCAGTAATGGCAATGGGCAAAGGAAATGTGCTTGCTGATTTTAGATATACAGTGCAAAGTACAGGCCAGAAAGATTTACCAGTGCTCTTAAAGAGCGGCAGTCCATCTACATTGAGGGAAATCTCAAGCTCAGTGATGTCTCTTGCATAATTGTAGGTATACCGATTCAAGCACATGATTAATTGTTCAGTCACTCCAAATGTAACACATTCCACTCCAGACACCGTTTGGCTTTCAACAGGATCAGTTTTTAACAGTGTTTTAGTGGTGGATGGCAGGTGTTTATGCCCTTGATCCCTGAGAATTTTAAGCAGAGCATCTGCAGCATTGTGCTTGATGTTATAGCCAATGATCCACTTCTTTAACTCCTCAGATAAATTGTCAGTGGGCTTTTTAACGTTGGCAATCTTCTCAAAAAACACTTCATCAATGTCACTACCAGAAGATTCTGTATCCATATTCTCTGTGTCTACAGCCATTGTATGTTGTAGCGGTGTGTCACCATTGACTGCATTGATGCCAGTATTGACAAACCTCATTTCATCACTGTCCCTATCAAATTCTCCAGTCATTGCATTTTCTAGGCCCGAGTCCTGGACTGGCATAGTGTCTCTGGGATTCTGTGCTTCACTGTCTAGCACAGTACTGGGACCAGCTGTATTGCTGTGCACATTTCTCATTTTCCTTTGCACCCTTTGCCATAGCCGTTTGTATTCTCTTTTCCTGGCTTCTGCAGGCATCCAGCTGTGTGACACAGCTCTGTGTTTTCTTCTCTGGAAAAATGGGTACAACGATGTGTAATTTATGTAGAAAACCTAAAGACCATTCATTTTGTTTGCAAGCATATTGCTCACACAACAGAAAAAAGCATCATTATTATTTTACATTTTATATTTTAAAGTTAAAATTGTATTGTTAAAACTAGGGCTGTGCGGTATATTGAGTTTGTACTCGATATAAGCGATATGGTCTGAGGCATTACCATTTATATTTATATACAATGGTTAGATACAAAAGTATAGCCTACTTTCATTGTTCATTTTTATTGCCTTTAATATTCATTGGAAAAAATTGATTAGGATTAGTTCACAGCAGAATTAAAATCTCCTGATAATTTACTCACGTCATGTTCCTGTCTAGTTGGACTTTTATTTTGTACATTTTGTGTTACTGTTTCTTGTATTCTTTCATAGTTCTTTGTAGTTCCTTTGTTCATTGGTTCCCCGTGATAGTTCCCCCAGGTGTGTCTTGTTATCTTGTTAATGTTCTTGTATTTAACACACTAACCAGCATTCACTGCAGGTCAGACGAGTAGAATCGGGTGTTCTAAATAGGGAGACATCTAAAACATCCTGGGAGGACCAGGATTGAGAACCACTGATATAGTGCACTTCAGTGGAGGCTAATGGATTGAAGCTCCAAATTGCAGTTTCAATGCAGCTTCAAAGGGCTCTACATGATTCCAGCCAAGGTATAAGAGTATTATCTAGAAAACTATCAGCCATTTTCTAAAAAAAATTGTATATACTTTAACCACAAATGCTTGTCTTGCAGTAACTGTGCAATCCGCACACACGATTTTAGGCATTACATAGTCATGTTGGACAGGTCACACGTAACAAATGTTTCCCTCAAAAATCTTAATTTCTTTTCGACTGAAGAAAGAAAAATATGAACATCTTTCATGACATGGGGTGTGTAACAAGACAAAAGTAGGCGAGGCAGCGGATCCACGTTTTAATATAAACAAGAAAACAAAACAAAACAAAACAAAACAAGAATACAGTGCAAACAGGGAAATCCAAACTAGGGAGCTGGGAACATGAAAACATCGACTGCCCAGGAACACTAGAAACACTGGGGCTTAATTAATCTTCCTAATTAACACACTAACCAGCTGATGATTTGAGGGGGGGGGCCCCTAAGGACTATGGTGGGTTTTCTAAGATTATGGTTATAATATCATATTAATAAGCACATTTGTTATAGGCCATATGTAGGAGCACATGAGAGCACGGAACACGGACTGCACGCCATGTACACAGAATATATTTTATTTTGTTATGTTTAAATCAGTAACACACACACACACACACACTAGATAACATTGAACTAAATGCATGAAATTCAGAGTCAGCTAGAATCATGCTTCAAGGATACGTGATAAGGTGCCATTGAAAAGGCGTAGGAAGGATTGGGGAGAAGCGCATGATTCCGGAACGCACAGGCCACAGTTAGATTTTAACAAAGGAAGACTATGATTTAATGGTTGCAGGTGCTAAGGGGACGAACTAATGGGAAAAAGGTTACATCATGTGAAATGTGATTGGTGAAGAATTACATCATGTAAATATGATTGGTGGGTGATGTGAGAACGCCCTGAAAAATCTGTATAAAAGATGTAGCAAAAGCACTGTAATTTTGGAAGTGTTGGGTATTGTACGCCGTGCATCTCACTTTGTTGGCTCGAGCAAATAAAGTTTGACTTCTTGATATCTGGAACCCTCGTCTGCAAGACTTCTTTCTTTATGTTGGGAGAACGATTTACCACAACAGGACCAGGCTTGAGAACCACTGCTATGCAGTGTTAATTTCGTTGACGAAAACTATAACGAAAATTATTCGCCAACGACATTTTCACTGACGAAAACGAAACACCAAGTAAATTAAGTAGCTACGTTTTAGTAGACTAAATATAATGTGGATTTAGTTTATTGTGTAATAAGTCATATTCCTAGTTGTTACATATGGTGGTTTTTGGTCTAATCAATTCCTATTTGTAAACCCAATTCCTCCTCCCAAGCACTTTTTAAGGGTTGCATAGAATATTTAATTTCTTCAGAGAATATATTTTACAAAATTGTTTTACAATATTTTACAAAATATGTTTACAAATAAAGTGTTGTAAACAACAGTGCAGGTGAAAGAAACAGCAGCGCAGGTGAAATAAACAGCAGCGCAGGTGAAATAAACAGCAGCGCAGGTGAAATAAACAGCAGCGCAGGTGAAATAACCAACTGCGCAGGTGAAATACACAACAGCGCAGGTGAAATACACAACAGAGCAGGTGAAATACACAACAGCGCAGGTGAAATAAACAACAGCGCAGGTGAAATAAACAACAGCGCAGGTGAAATAAACAACAGCGCAGGTGAAATAAACAACAGCGCAGGTGAAATAAACAACGGCTCAGATGAAATACACAACAGCGTAGATTAAATAAACAACAGTGCATATTGAAATAACAACAGTGCTTTTGTAATGTAGTGCAAAAAGCTTATTCATCCTCTCGAAATTGATTTTTACACCATCTTGCATGTTTTTTCGAGCCGATCGAGACCATGCTAATAATTTTGTATGGAATTATTTTTTCGCGAAGAAGCCAATTATGCGGCCACACGGCCGCATAACAGTCAGATCTAGAGTGCGATAACTCCCTTTGGAGGCATCTCGGCAAAAAATTCTTGCACGTGCATCGGCTTCACGCCACAACGAGCGAACACAATGAATTTCGAAACGATCAAGGCATGCGGCGCTGCCCGGGCACACCGTAAAACATCCAGACGATTGGAGGGCACACGCCATATACGGCACCAAGATAGAAACGCTCAGGCATGAAATGCACGTCCACGCGTCCGGCACGTCCCCCTGGGGAATTTGAGCACGTTTGTGCCTCTCTCCCTTGTTCCGCTGATTTAATATACATTTTTTTTTAAAGAAAGATGGCTTTTCGCAAGCGTACATGCGGCCCCTCTGCTGCACGCGTGGCACTGCCTGGGGAAAAACTTTGAAGCGCAACCTCTGTGCATCCGAACAAGACCCAGCAACGTGTTTGGGCTCATTGCAAAGGGGAAATGCTACTCTTTGAACTGCTGTGACAATTTTCAGTATGCCATTTCAACATTTGATGGTTTGTATGACAAGTGAGCGGCTCGTTAACTGCTACCACACGCCACTAATTGACGTGAATTTGTCACACAGAATCTCACTCACTTTTACAGATACATTAAAGTTTTTAGACTTTTTGAAAAGGTCACATGCTAAGCTTTATAGTGATATAAAATATGTGTGTTGCTAAAATGTAGCCTCTACAGCAAAGCATTTTCTACTGTATGTTTTCATATGTGCATGCAGGCCTTCTTGACCAATGAAATGTGATCTATTTAAGCAGCTGTATCTCTAGCTGTGAACAAGACACATCCATGTGTTTAGACTCTTTACAAAGGTTACATTCTAACCTTTATAGTGATATAAAATATGTGTGTGTTGCTAAAATGTAGCCTCTACAGCAAAGCATCTTCTACTGTATGTTTACATATGTGCATGCAGGTCTTCTTGACCAATGAAATGTGATCTATTTCAGCAATTATTTCTCTAGCTGTGAACAAGATACATCCATGTGTTTAGACTCTTTACAAAGGTTACATTCTAACCTTTATAGTGATATAAACTATTGTCAAGAAAGGGCCCGGTACAGGCGGCAACACTCCATGAAAAAGCCTGAAAGCTTTGAAAGGTTGACCACATTTGGTGCAACACTCCATGGAAAAGCCTGAAAGCTTTGGAAAGGTTGACCACATTTGGTGCAACACTCCATGGAAAAGCCTGAAAGCTTTGAAAGGTTGACCACATTTTGTGCAACACTCCATGGAAAAGCCTGAAAGCTTTGAAAGGTTGACCACATTTGGTGCAACACTCCATGGAAAAGCCTGAAAGCTTTAAAAGGTTGACCACATTTGGTGCAACACTCCATGGAAAAGCCTGAAAGCTTTGAAAAGTTCACAACATTTGGTGCAACATTTCTTTTATACTGGAACACATTTTCTACAGTTCGTTTACATACCAAATACATAAATTCGACCGTATGGGCCTTACTAAGGCATTTACACAGCCCAGTCTCATGCCAAAAGGACCCAATGGTCTGCCATGTGGGGGCCATTACGGGAAAAAAATTCAGCGGGGTCCGTGACATAAAATAAAATATAAGGAATTAACTAAAATTAATTTTAGTTTCAGGCCTGTAATTGGTCCAGGATAATGTTGGGATAGATGTAAGTGAGGTCCACTCCTTGTGGTGCGCTTCCATCAATTCCTTTAAGTTTCAGCTTTGCATAAACAAGATAGTTAGCATGTCTTTGCTCACTAAAGTTGACTCCACGCAGCATATTTTAAACTAATATAATTTGAAAAAAAATTTTTTAAGTCTGGTTAATGGCCACGGTTTCTTTTGGCTTGGTCTCATTTCTTTCATGTAAAGCATAAACGCCATTGCGGCGCGCGTGCAGCCCTGGACATCTAAGGGCATCACAGACCTGTTATCGCTCCGTCTCGTGTGGCTGAATGCCACTTGTCCCTCTAAGAAGTTGGACGCCGACCGCGTAACTATTTAGCAGGAGGGAATCTTGTTCGTTATCGGAATCAACCAGACAAATCGCTCCACCAACTAAGAACGGCCATGCACCACCACCCACGGTATCGAGAAAGAGCTATCGATCTGTCAATCCTTTCCGTGTCCGGGCCGGGTGAGGTTCCCCGTGTTGAGTCAAATTAAGCCACAGGCTCCACTCCTGGTAGTGCCCTTCCGTCAATTCCTTTAAGTTTCAGCTTTGCAACCATACTTGCCCCGGAACCCAAAGACTCGTGGTTTCCCCCACGCTGCCCGGCGGGTCACGGGAATAACGCTGCCGGATCGCGGGTCGGTATCGTTTACGGTCGGAACTACGACGGTATCTGATCGTCCTCGAACCTCCGACTTTCGTTCTTGATTAATGAAACATTCTTGGCAAATGCTTTCGCTCTCGTCCGTCTTGCGCCGGTCCAAGAATTTCACCTCTAGCGGCGCAATACGAATGCCCCCGGCCGTCCCTCTCAATCATGGCCCTGGTTCGTGAAACCCACAAAATAGAACCGGAGTCCTATTCCATTATTCCTAGCTGGGGTATTCGGACGGGCGCTCGGCCTGCTTTGAACACTCTAATTTTTTCAAAGTAAACGCTTCGGACCCCGCGGCGGACACCCAACCAAGGGCATCCGGGGGACGTCGAGAGGCATGGCCCAGGACAGGCGGCAGCTCGCCTCGCGGCGGTCCGCCGGTCCGTGCCCGAGGTCCAACTACGAGCTTTTTAACTGCAGCAACTTTAATATACGCTATTGGAGCTGGAATTACTGCGGCTGCTGGCACCAGACTTGCCCTCCAATGGGTCCTCGTCCATGGGTTTAGGAATGTGATCTATTTAAGCAATTGTTTCTCCAGCAGTGAACAAGATACATCCCTGGTTTACTAGTTGAAAAGGTCACATTCGAAGCGTCATAATGATATAAAATATATGTGTGTTGCTGCAATTTCGCCTGTACAGTAAGGCACTATCTGTGGTATGTTTACATACAGGCCTTATAAAATAAAATGAATAAACCAAAATAATAATAAGAAATAAAACTATTGACTTGGTCCTGGCAAGACACTGGTCCAGGTAGCATGTGAAAGCCCCTGGCTGGTCCACCAATGCTTTTATATTTTTTCTTTCTGTGCAGCCATCAGCCCGGGGTCCCTGACATAAAAAAAATCAAATAAATGAACTAAAATAAAAAATAATTAATAAATAATACTATACACAACAAAAATCTGGTTGATGTCTGAACTTTCTTTCAGTGCTGCCATGAGCCTGGGGTGGGAATAATAAGAATAAATAATAATAAGAATAATAAATATAACTTTATTTAAATAAAAAATCACAACCACAAATATGAAATATACTAAACTTTAAATAAACTAATACATATTATTACTATACAATTAAAAAAAAAAAATTTCCGTCATGTACAGCATTGAAGGCGTTTACTAAAAAATAATTCATACTAAATAAATTAACAATTTAATTTAAACTACTTACAAATAACTCATATATTATGTTTATTTAAATATAAAACAACTATATACAAACACGAACTATGTTAACCACAATAAAAAATATAGAACAAATATTAGAACACATGAACAAAACAGAACACAGTAAAAACTAAATTAACTGCTAAATCAAAACCAGCATAACCAATAAAATTGAACAATAAATACAGGTTGGGATTGCAAGCCTGTCATCCACCCAGGATGCACCACCCTTGACATGCGGCCCTAAAGCATGTCACCATGCTAGCTGAGGGATCCAAATGGTCTGTGCTTGGATGGGTGTTTGTGGTGAATGAGCCACACAGTTAGTGGGACCCCTGGTTAAATAAAGTAAAATAAATTAACTAAAAATAACTCAAACTAAATAAAAAAATCCGCAGCTATCACTACTGCCCCGGGCATGGGACCCCACAGCGGGGTCCGTGACATAAAATATAAGCCTGAATTGGTCCAGGATAATGTTGGGATAGATGTAAGTGAGGTCCACTCCTTGTGGTGCGCTTCCATCAATTCCTTTAAGTTTCAGCTTTGCATAAACAAGATAGTTAGCATGTCTTTGCTCACTAAAGTTGACTCCACACAGCATATATATAAACTAATATAATTACATTAAAAAAAATTTAAAGTCTGGTTAATGGCCACGCTTTATTTTGGCATGGCTCTCATTTCCTTCATGTACAGCATAAATCATGGGAATAACGCCGCCGGATCGCGGGTCGGCATCGTTTACGGTCGGAACTACGATGGTATCTGATCGTCTTCGAACCTCACACTTTCGTTCTTGATTAATGAAAACATTCTTGGCAAATGTTTTCGCTCTCGTCTGTCTTGCGCCGGTCCAAGAATTAAAATAAATTAAACTAAATCATGAAGGCATTCATTGGTTTCATTTAATAATAAATATAAGAAATAACATAGGTCTCCTTCAGATTGGTGTACATTTAAGCTCATTAATGTGTGGTATGTACATTCGCCACTTATATGAGCCCTGTCAAACATGTTATGAGTGAAATGTACATTCACCACCTATGTGAGCCTCTAAGGCCCGGGACACGCGGCATCTCACCATGAAAAAGCCTGAAAGCTTTGGCCAGTTCACCACATTTGGGGCATCTCACCATGAAAAAGCCTGAAAGCTTTGGCCATTCACCACATTTGGGGCAACACTCCATGAAAAAGCCTGAAAGAAAGCCTGCACCAAACTTCGCTCATCTTTTACCAAAGGAGAAAACTTCTTCAGCCAAGATGAATTTCTCATGATGAAGTTTTATGTTTGTGTATGTGTATGTGCACTTGTGTATGTATAAATATATACTCACCCTGTCTTATAATTTCTTGCAGTGAGAAGGCCTGGTCTCTTCATCTCATTTCTCCAGGACAAAGAAGATAAGTACATTTCATGTGTGTTTTCTCTATTATTTTTCTGAATGTATGCAATCCACACATTTAAAATAACTAGTGTCTGTGTGTTTAAAGTAAGAGGTTGACTTGGAGCTGTGGGTCAGAGCCATTAAGAAGAACAAAAGAAGTGGCTAGACACATTTGCATGCTGGGGTGAGGGGTCATCTTTAGCCTGCCACTAAAGCCCTGCACACAAACACACTTACAAGAAGAGAAAACTTCTTGTTTTATATCAGATACCCAAATGTGGTTAATGAACAAACAAACATCAAAAGAACATATGCATATATGCTCACCCTGTCTTTTAATCTCTTGCAGTAAAGAAGGCCTGAGTTCTTCAAGACAAAGAACATAAGTGCATTTCATTAGATTAGATTCAACTTTATTGTCATTACACATGTACAAGTACAAGGCAACGAAATGTAGTTTAGGTCTAACCAGAAGTGCAATAAGCAAGTGCAGGATATACAGTTGTGCATAAATACAGAATAAAGCAAATATTAAGAAGAATTTACAAGTGGGAATGTACTATGAACATTATATACAGATGGCTATTTACTAAAAACAGAAATTTACTGATGGATATGTACAATATAAATTAGACTATGCAGAACAGTAGTTAAGTTAAAGTAAACAGTGCAGTAGATGAGTTATTGCAGTATTCAGTACATAGTCCAGTAGTGCAAATGATGCTGTATATGTATAATAGTCCAGTAGTGCAAATGATGCAGTATATGTATAATAGTCCAGTAGTGCAAATGATGCAGTATATGTATAATAGTCCAGTAGTGCAAATGATGCAGTATATGTATAATAGTCCAGTAGTGCAAATGATGCAGTATATGTATAATAGTCCAGTAGTGCAAATGATGCAGTATATGTATAATAGTCCAGTAGTGCAAATGATGCAGTATATGTATAATAGTCCAGTAGTGCAAATGATGCAGTATATGTATAATAGTCCAGTAGTGCAAATGATGCAGTATATGTATAATAGTCCAGTAGAGCAAATGATGCAGTATATGTATAATAGTCCAGTAGTGCAAATGATGCAGTATATGTATAATAGTCCAGTAGTGCAAATGATGCAGTATATGTATAATAGTCCAGTAGTGCAAATGATGCTGTATATGTATAATAGTCCAGTAGTGCAAATGATGCTGTATATGTATAATAGTCCAGTAGAGCAAATGATGCTGTATATGTATAATAGTCCAGTAGTGCAAATGATGCTGTATATGTATAATAGTCCAGTAGTGCAAATGATGCAGTATATGTATAATAGTCCAGTAGAGCAAATGATGCAGTATATGTATAATAGTCCAGTAGTGCAAATGATGCTGTATATGTATAATAGTCCAGTAGTGCAAATGATGCTGTATATGTATAATAGTCCAGTAGTGCAAATGATGCTGTATATGTATAATAGTCCAGTAGAGCAAATGATGCAGTATATGTATAATAGTCCAGTAGTGCAAATGATGCTGTATATGTACAATAGTCCAGTAGTGCAAATGATGCTGTATATGTACAATAGTCCAGTAGTGCAAATGATGCTGTATATGTACAATAGTCCAGTAGTGCAAATGATGCTGTATATGTACAATAGTCCAGTAGTGCAAATGATGCTGTATATGTACAATAGTCCAGTAGTGCAAATGATGCTGTATATGTACAATAGTCCAGTAGTGCAAATGATGCTGTATATGTACAATAGTCCAGTAGAGCAAATGATGCTGTATATGTACAATAGTCCAGTAGTGCAAATGATGCTGTATATGTACAATAGTCCAGTAGTGCAAATGATGCTGTATATGTACAATAGTCCAGTAGTGCAAATGATGCTGTATATGTACAATAGTCCAGTAGTGCAAATGATGCAGTATATGTACAATAGTCCAGTAGTGCAAATGATGCTGTATATGTATAATAGTCCAGTAGTGCAAATGATGCTGTATATGTATAATAGTCCAGTAGTGCAAATGATGCTGTATATGTATAATAGTCCAGTAGTGCAAATGATGCTGTATATGTATAATAGTCCAGTAGTGCAAATGATGCTGTATATGTATAATAGTCCAGTAGTGCAAATGATGCAGTATATGTATAATAGTCCAGTAGTGCAAATGATGCAGTATATGTATAATAGTCCAGTAGTGCAAATGATGCAGTATATGTATAATAGTCCAGTAGTGCAAATGATGCTGTATATGTATAATAGTCCAGTAGAGCAAATGATGCAGTATATGTATAATAGTCCAGTAGAGCAAATGATGCAGTATATGTATAATAGTCCAGTAGTGCAAATGATGCTGTATATGTATAATAGTCCAGTAGTGCAAATGATGCAGTATATGTATAATAGTCCAGTAGAGCAAATGATGCAGTATATGTATAATAGTCCAGTAGTGCAAATGATGCAGTATATGTATAATAGTCCAGTAGTGCAAATGATGCAGTATATGTATAATAGTCCAGTAGTGCAAATGATGCAGTATATGTATAATAGTCCAGTAGTGCAAATGATGCAGTATATGTATAATAGTCCAGTAGTGCAAATGATGCAGTATATGTATAATAGTCCGGTAGTGCAAATGATGCAGTATATGTATAATAGTCCGGTAGAGCAAATGATGCAGTATATGTATAATAGTCCAGTAGTGCAAATGATGCTGTATATGTATAATAGTCCAGTAGAGCAAATGATGCTGTATATGTATAATAGTCCAGTAGAGCAAATGATGCAGTATATGTATAATAGTCCAGTAGTGCAAATGATGCTGTATATGTACAATAGTCCAGTAGTGCAAATGATGCTGTATATGTATAATAGTCCAGTAGTGCAAATGATGCTGTATATGTACAATAGTCCAGTAGTGCAAATGATGCTGTATATGTACAATAGTCCAGTAGTGCAAATGATGCTGTATATGTATAATAGTCCAGTAGAGCAAATGATGCTGTATATGTATAATAGTCCAGTAGTGCAAATGATGCTGTATATGTACAATAGTCCAGTAGTGCAAATGATGCTGTATATGTACAATAGTCCAGTAGTGCAAATGATGCAGTATATGTATAATAGTCCAGTAGTGCAAATGATGCAGTATATGTATAATAGTCCAGTAGTGCAAATGATGCAGTATATGTATAATAGTCCAGTAGTGCAAATGATGCAGTATATGTATAATAGTCCAGTAGTGCAAATGATGCTGTATATGTACAATAGTCCAGTAGTGCAAATGATGCAGTATATGTATAATAGTCCAGTAGAGCAAATGATGCTGTATATGTATAACAGTCCAGTAGTGCAAATGATGCTGTATATGTACAATAGTCCAGTAGTGCAAATGATGCTGTATATGTATAATAGTCCAGTAGTGCAAATGATGCTGTATATGTATAATAGTCCAGTAGTGCAAATGATGCTGTATATGTACAATAGTCCAGTAGTGCAAATGATGCTGTATATGTATAATAGTCCAGTAGAGCAAATGATGCTGTATATGTATAATAGTCCAGTAGTGCAAATGATGCTGTATATGTACAATAGTCCAGTAGTGCAAATGATGCTGTATATGTACAATAGTCCAGTAGTGCAAATGATGCAGTATATGTATAATAGTCCAGTAGTGCAAATGATGCAGTATATGTATAATAGTCCAGTAGTGCAAATGATGCTGTATATGTATAATAGTCCAGTAGAGCAAATGATGCTGTATATGTATAATAGTCCAGTAGTGCAAATGATGCTGTATATGTATAATAGTCCAGTAGAGCAAATGATGCAGTATATGTATAATAGTCCAGTAGTGCAAATGATGCTGTATATGTACAATAGTCCAGTAGTGCAAATGATGCTGTATATGTACAATAGTCCAGTAGTGCAAATGATGCTGTATATGTATAATAGTCCAGTAGTGCAAATGATGCTGTATATGTACAATAGTCCAGTAGTGCAAATGATGCTGTATATGTACAATAGTCCAGTAGTGCAAATGATGCTGTATATGTATAATAGTCCAGTAGAGCAAATGATGCTGTATATGTATAATAGTCCAGTAGTGCAAATGATGCTGTATATGTACAATAGTCCAGTAGTGCAAATGATGCTGTATATGTACAATAGTCCAGTAGTGCAAATGATGCAGTATATGTATAATAGTCCAGTAGTGCAAATGATGCAGTATATGTATAATAGTCCAGTAGTGCAAATGATGCAGTATATGTATAATAGTCCAGTAGTGCAAATGATGCAGTATATGTATAATAGTCCAGTAGTGCAAATGATGCTGTATATGTACAATAGTCCAGTAGTGCAAATGATGCAGTATATGTATAATAGTCCAGTAGAGCAAATGATGCTGTATATGTATAACAGTCCAGTAGTGCAAATGATGCTGTATATGTACAATAGTCCAGTAGTGCAAATGATGCTGTATATGTATAATAGTCCAGTAGTGCAAATGATGCTGTATATGTATAATAGTCCAGTAGTGCAAATGATGCTGTATATGTACAATAGTCCAGTAGTGCAAATGATGCTGTATATGTATAATAGTCCAGTAGAGCAAATGATGCTGTATATGTATAATAGTCCAGTAGTGCAAATGATGCTGTATATGTACAATAGTCCAGTAGTGCAAATGATGCTGTATATGTACAATAGTCCAGTAGTGCAAATGATGCAGTATATGTATAATAGTCCAGTAGTGCAAATGATGCAGTATATGTATAATAGTCCAGTAGTGCAAATGATGCAGTATATGTATAATAGTCCAGTAGTGCAAATGATGCAGTATATGTATAATAGTCCAGTAGTGCAAATGATGCTGTATATGTACAATAGTCCAGTAGTGCAAATGATGCAGTATATGTATAATAGTCCAGTAGAGCAAATGATGCTGTATATGTATAACAGTCCAGTAGTGCAAATGATGCTGTATATGTACAATAGTCCAGTAGTGCAAATGATGCTGTATATGTATAATAGTCCAGTAGTGCAAATGATGCTGTATATGTATAAATAGTCCGGTAGAGCAAGTAAACATGTAGTACATGTGTAGAGCAAGTAAACATGTAGTACATGTGTAGAGCAAGTAAACATGTAGTACATGTGTAGACAGTCCAGTCGTGTGCTTGACAGGCCTGTAGTGCAATAACAAAACAATATAGCAGCATTAAGTTAGAGGTATATGAGGGGGTTGTGGAATCAGTGGGGGGTAGAGTTCAATAGGCAAACAGCTCTGGGAAAAAAGTCTGCTGGTCCTGGTCTGGAGGCATCTGAGGCGCCTGCCGGAGGGCAGGAGAGAAAACAATCTGTGAGCGGGGTGAGAGGAGTCCTTAAGAATGCTGCGAGCTCGACGCAGACAGCGTTTCCTCTGGATGTCCTCCATGACTGGAAGTGGAGTCCCTGTGATGCGCTGGGCGGTTTTCACCACCCGCTGCAGTGCCTTGCGCTCTGCAACAGAGCAGCTCCCATACCATACAGCGATAGAAGTTCACAAGCTTTGTAAACACAGAACTGCGCTTCCGGGCTCTATGTCAGAACGTGCATGCGTCGAATAATGCTGACATCAGATGCACTGCATCGTGTGGCTCTCGGGAGCACGTGCTGGAAACTAACAATCAAATCAGGAAGTGTTTGAATAGTCGTTTTTTTTTTAATATTAATTAATACTGAATTACCGGAGTCACGTGGACTATTTTACAATGTATTTACGCACTTTCAGCACTTTGAAGTTTGCTTGTGTTGCCATCTATGGAGAAGTCAGAAAGCTTTCAAAAATTCACTAATTTGCGTTTTGGGGAAAAACTGAGGACCTATCGATGTTTAAATATTTGAGGGTGAGTAACTAATGGCAAAAATTTCATTTTTGGGCAGAGGTACCCTTTAACTCCTTAAGCAGTTCACTTTCAAAATGAAAATTCTTGTGCAGAACACAAAAGATATTTTAAAAAAAGTTGGTAACTGTTAGATTTTGGATTGCTTTTCATCGTTTCTTGTTGTAACCTTGAGCTCTGTTGAAAACACAACTTTGCTTATGACTTGCTGTTGGATATTTTGTGCACATAAACAGTCTTCTACAACCAAGTCGACCCGCAGCAATCCCTTTCTTTTTACGGCGCCGGGAGAACCAAATAAGTGACACACACTCAAGGGTATATCTCAGTTGATTCTCATTTAATATTACATAAACAGGTTTTATTCAACAATGCATCCTTGAGAAATGGTGCGAGGAGTTTAATCAAAGCACAGACAGTTTGTCTCATCCGTTATCAGAATGGAAAGTACAGGCCCTCAGACGACAGAGACAAAAACATGTATAAAGTTCATTATAGGCAAATAACAATTCAGAACCTCAATCATAAGAGCCTTTTGGCTCTCCTAAGTAGAGAAGGGGTCATAGGGTGAGCGGACATTCTTTGTGTGTTGCTATAAGAAGATGGCTTTGGGATGCCTTGCTGGCACATACCTTATTTGGTCATACTATAGGACCCTGGACATATGATAACTTCTAAATGTATCCTTGTGCCATATAACAGGCCATGCTTCTGAACAATAAAATGAGCTAAGAACCAGATTTACTCCTGACTCTGTTGGTTTCTTTTGCTCCCAGATCTGCAGAAGGCATCCTCACAACATCCAACATATGATTATTATTTGGTTTAAGAATAAGGTGTGATCCAAACATAGAAAGGAGTTTCAATGATAATTTGAAACTTAACAGTAACAGACCAGCACAACCAACCACCCCCATTCACTTCAAACAATAGCTAGTAAATGGAGGGCTGTTAACAACACTCTTCAAAATATTTTCTTTTGTGTTGTGCGGAAGAAAGTCATACAGGTTTGAAATGACAAGAGGGTGAATAAATGATGACAGAATTTTTTAGTTTGAAGGTAAACTACTCCTTTAAGTGTTAATTTTCCTAGCTTTTAAGTATTCACTCAGTTATCTGCATCATCACATGAATTAAAAAGCCTCAAGTTCTGACAGAGGTTACACCCAGAAAGCTTTCCAACAGCATCCACGTGTTTTGAGCTGCTTAGAATCCCTGGACATTACAATGACTATGATTCATTTAAAAATGATTTACTTTCATGCATGTGGGGAGTTGCGGCAGCTTGACCTGGTCCTCATCTGGGGCTCAGAAGCCTTGGTCATTGATGTCATGGGTGCGGTTCAAGTTTGACTCAAACTCTCTCTGCGACGGAGACAAGGCAAATGTACGGTTCTACAGCCCCCATAAATAGCTGATCGCTCGGAAACTAAGTAAGCACGCTACAGATCTTTGGGTTTTCTCCTTAGATCTGGTTTTGTACATCAATAGTACTGTAGTTTTTATCATGTAGACTTTTAAAGCATTAGCATTTAATCTCATTATTTTAACACAAACGTTTGTGTAATTTTAGGGAATGTAATTGTTTGTGCAAATTTTGTCTTCGTAGTGTTAATACATTTTGTGTTCAAAATTGGTTTCCTAGTTAAAAAGTAGATGTTTGTAGAGCCCATAATAATGACCTGCCTTGTTTGTTTGTGTACAACTGAGTAAAGCTCCCTCCGTCAATCCAGAGTGACTGAAACCACAATAAAACACTACGTCAACAACGTTCAGATTTTATTTAAATGCACAAGACTTCGATAGAGAAGGTCCTCAGCTAGGCTTTACTTTTAGAGTGCCATAATAAAGCCAAAATGGGCATTCCCGAATCCCGAAGCACTTGGTAAGTTGGTCTCAAAAAGTGTCAAATGCAAACGAGATGTGCAATTTTAACTCTTCGTTGTTCTTTGTGTGTTCAGACCTCCTGGAGAAGGACCCCACGTCGAGAACCCAGTGGAAGTTCTATGGCCTGTTCTCTGCCTTCCTGTCATGTGTTTTTGGGCACAGAGGGGGTGTGGATGGCCAAAACATGACCATCCAGGAGGTGAAGGAGGCAAAGCAGTCAGGGTGAAGCCGCGGCGCCTGAACCAAGCAAAGGCAACGAGAGTGGGCAAAGCGACCAAAAAGGGGGCCGAAGGCGAGGCGACCGGAAAAGGGACTGATGTGCAATTTTCATAGCTTGGTTACACAAATCGATTCTGAAATGGGGCAAAAATGTTAACTTAATATCAGGCTATATACATGACGTCTCTCCGATAAAAACTAATTTCAACGCCACCTTAGTTATCTAGAGATAAGTACCACCATACTGTAGTTTTTGCGGTCCATCATCATGCAACCTTCAACAAAGCAGCACGAAACAAACTCCAATTAAATGTAAAAATACAAAAAATAAACAGTAAGTACAAAGCACACATGACAAATATTAATACTTACAGTATTGTAACATTATGCATTTCTTTTTATTTCTGAACGAGTGCGTATAATACACTTGCATCAGAGCAGGAGTAAGCCTTACTATTTATTAATTAATCATGGCTTAAAAGAGGCTTTCTGAACTAAATTTATAGAGTTTACAAAACCTTCTAAACGCTCTGTCAAAAAATGAGATTACGATGTTGAGTGAAAGCTCTCCACATATTGTATAGATGTTACTCAAATTGCTGTAAATTCCTCGGGTAATTCTACACTCTACCTGGTCTGAAATATCTGGTATTGCTGAAGGTAAATGTAGGAGCACAGTAATAATGCTAGATAAAATGTTGAAAGTTGTTTGATGGAGTGTTTGCATGTGAACTTTTCATTTGGAGCCATAATTACATGTCTTAACTAAACTCAAGTTTATTTTTATAGCGCTTTTTACAATTTTCATTGTTACAAAGCAGCTGTACATGACACAAAATGACTATACGCATAAAAGGAAAGTAGGAACAATAAAATGAATAAATACACCCTAATTTCATATACCACCCAAAAAAAAAAAGAATATATGACACACACGCAACAACATAAGCTCATGCTCATCAAACACACATTTTTGCACAAAACACAGACACAGATGGATGATCTGGCATCGAAGTGCTATTGTCGCATAAAGTCAAGACTGGAAGCGGTCTACCTTCTGGAGAACGACAAGATACCAGACATACTGGACCCATCCAGTTACTTCGAACACAAACACATAGACAGTCTTTTCGAACAAATCCCGATGCTTATTCCATTCAAGGACAACATACAAGGGACTAGGCTTACAGCACGTCCTCCACCCCGTCACCAATTACCTATCCACTACGCTCTACAACATGCTCGCTGAGCATAGAGGTATGGGAGAATACTTCAACATCTGGAAAATCTCCCAGGTGTATAAATCCATTATAAATCCTGGAGGAGTGTTACATTCAATTTAATAGGATTTTTCCCTACACATAAAACAACCCTACAGGACTCATGTATGTTTCTTAATGTAAGGATTATTTTTAACAAAAAAAAATATTTTTTAATTATCAGGTTATTGTCCATTATTATTTTTAATGTGTATATTTGCTCCTAAAGAGCATTAACCCACTTTTGTTTACTACTCAGAGAGCATATATTCAAAATTCAAAAATTCATGTTTTTTATTGTTATTAGATTAGATTCAACTTTATTGTCATTACACATGTACAAGTACAAGGCAATGAAATGCAGTTTAGGTCTAACCAGAAGTGCAATAGCAGCAAGTGGAGGATATACAGTGGTTGCATAAGTTACATAAGTAATTTACAGATGGATATGTACTATGAACATAATATACAGATGGCTATTACTATAAACAGTGAGCAGCAGTGCAATGGATATAGAGTAGTGCAAATCAATTATGGACAGAAGCTATCTAAGTAACAGTGCAGTGGAAGAAGTTATTGCATATTTTAGTTAATTGATCTTCAAAGTACAACCTCAGGACTCCTGCAACTATAAATGTACTGTGCTGAAAACAAAGTTAACCTACCAGTATTGCTCTATTTGGAAATTAAAATGTGCCACCTCTGAATGTTTCTTTCTTTTTTTTTGAGTTAATGTGTCAAAATGTAAACACTTGTCAATAAATCTGTCCGAATATTTCTTTTAACAATCAGGTGTCTTTTCTATATTTTCATATTTTCTACACTTTTTTAAATGATGACGAGTCTCTTGCTCAAATGGCTAAACAATAATTTGCGTTACCAAAAGAAAATAACATGAGAACGATTGACCGTTTGCAATATCAAGCAGGAAAAAAACCTGGATTTCCAAATAATTCTGTTAAATCCATATTAAGGACTGCAGTCAAACTTTAATATTGTTGTAATTATTATTATTCTAGAAGTTAATTTCAAAACTAAAGTGCAGCACTTAAAAAATGGGAAAAATAAATGCATTAAAAAAATGAAATGAAGAGTTTGGTTCCAAAATGAGACAACTCTGATTTTAAAATGTTCAAAAATCATGTATTTTTTAAATAAATTTTTTTAAGTTTCACTGGAGGTCCAGCTACCGGGTCGTTTCTGGGTTTCTTAAGGGACTTGAGCTGCCCTGTGTGTTCAAGTATGGGATTATTTTTGTGCCAATAAAAGTGAAAGCAAACTTTTAAAAAACGAACAAAAGCAGTCAATTCAAATCGCACTAGCCAATGAGAGTAAAGTGCCCTTAAATCCCACCCCCACGTGAGGGTTGAGCCAGAAAGGCGAACGTTAATTTGAGAAGCGAAAACAAAAACTTGGAAAGTGCAAATTTAGAATCTAGCAGCGAATTCATGAACTATTATTTGCAAAAGTGAAACTTAAAGTATAAAGAAAAAATGCAGTTATTTTGAAAACAATGTTACATCTTGCAATTGAGTTTATTGTTTTCATTATCAGAGTGTTTTTTTCTTTCTCATTGTATATTTGTTTAAAGTTTGCGTTCATTTTTATTGGCACAAAAATAATCCCATATTCAAGGCCCTTCAAGGTCATTGACGCTCACTTCAGAAATATGACAGTAAGTACATGACTTTTTTTGTGACGTGAGCCTTTTAGATGTTACAATGTTGTTAAAAGTATGTTATGGTGTTATTAATTGTTTCTTATACGTTCTTTGTTTTCCTATGCTAGAGTCAAGGGCTCGGAGATGACCAGTTTTCTTGGAGATCTCAGGCACACGGTTGCACTCCAGTTGTTGTGGCGATTGAGGGCCTCAAACCCCCAAATTTTGAGTGTGTTGGACTTGGTCGAGCCCCAAGGGCCAACCTCACAGGCCACTAATCGACCGTCCTCCCCACAGCCTCTATTTGAGAATGAAATCTTCCAAATGCTCGATAGGTGATCATGTGACTTACATTTATTATACATACGTAAATGTAACAAACACTTTGATCTTTGTCAATTATTTAATATCGTATATATTCATGTTTTGTTGTAATTGCACTTTTATATATTATATATGAAAAATGAAAATGTGTGGATTTTTGTTTTATATGTATGCAAAACATGTATATACACTATATTGCCAAAAGTATTGGGTCACTATCTAATAAACAGGTTTGATGACTTTAGTAATTTTCATGAGTACAAATCTTAATGCTGCAGCATATCATGATATTCTATGGAACTGTGTGCTTCTAATTTATTAGCAACAGTTTGAGAATAAAAGCCCTTTTCTATTCCATCATGACAATGTCCCTGTGTATGAGACAAGATTCAGAAAGAAATCATTGATTCAGTCAGTGTGGAAGAACTTGATTAATCTGCATAAAACCAAGTCCTGGACCCAGAAAAACTATAATCTGTACAGCTGTGGTTGTACAGTAAGCTATTATCATTAAACCCATTTAAACCAGACAATGGACCGTTCAACCACTGAATCCAGTGTCCACCATAATATCGAAGGAAGTGTGCATTATTGATCATTGTTCTCACTAAAAGTATTTTTCATAACATGAGATCTGCAGTTTGGTTTAAAGATGAGTTATTGAGCACCTCACTGTCATTAAAACAGAGCATGCCAGAGGAAAAGTGAGCAAGCGCATCCACTACAAATATGTCTAAATTCATATCATTTTTATTTTACTTCTGCATAATGACGAAGTAATTTCAGTTAGAAATTCAGCACACAGATCTAAGAGCATGACTCTAGGAAACCTAACTTTGCTTATTAGCATCACTGGCCAGGAAATCTTCACGGTCCCTGAAAACACGCTCTCTCTGTATAGCATCATTGGCAAGGTCCTCTAACACCGCTATAGCGCATCTATTGTCACAATGTTATAACATTGCGTGCACACACACACACCTTTTTATAGGCAATTTATTGAAATAAATAATTTCCAAATATTTGCAACTGGATAAAATAATAAATATAATTTGATTAATTGCCTAAATGTTGAATTGATGCAATGTAATCAATTGGGTGGTGTAATAGGCTAAATAAAAGAAGAGTTATTCATTTTTAATAGTTTATTGCTTGGCCATTTGGTGTTACCAAATCACATGCTCTTCTAAAAGAGTGCATAGGCCTATGCACAGTCTAGAGCATCTGTACGATGTGCACTTATTTACACCAAGTTTATTTTTTATAAATCCTGACATGTGCATGGAAGATTGCGTACGCATATTTCTATGCCCATTTTGTGTGTACACCTTGTTTCTACATCAGGCCCCTGGTGTGCGTGGACAAGGTATGTATAAATCTAGGTCTTTACTATATACAGATTTATTGGTGAACATGTTTTACCACCTGTGATATGATTCATTACATCAATGTTTACACCGATGCTCTGCAGAAACCATTTCCATTACACAATATAGCCAGTGATATCGTTCAGTTTTTGAAGATACACACTAACATGACTAATACAAGTAAATAAAAACTATTTCCAACATAACATTTACGAACACACTAAAATGCAACAAATTCCAGAGAAAATGTTTCATAAAATAAAAGACAAATGCTGCTTTCCCTGCATGTTCATCTTCACTGGACAGATCAGATCTAATCTAACTTTAGAAAACAAAAACCTTTTATGTTTGCAAAAAAGCTTACGTTCATGCTCTTTATCTCACTGCTTCAACAAAACATTGCAGTGCTTCATAATACGTTTACTCATCTGATCATTAACATAATGCGGCCGTTTGTGACGACTATTACTAGTAAAAACTTCCATCAATGACTCCACACGTTTAAACATTTAAATAAGTCGGCAGAAACGCCGCTGACCACATCATTGGTCCTAAAATATCCCCTTGGATTCACTTTAAATGATGTGATATACATGTCCCAAGATCCTCTTTTGCCTTTTAGACAAGACTCATGTTTATAACAGTAACCTTACAGGCTAAGCTCATTTAAAGGAATAAAATCTGGTTTTAGCCTCTACTGTAACCATTACTGTCAGGGAAAGACAGTGTCTGTTATGAGATTTTGGAGATGAGACTATTGCATGTTGTGGATTATTATATGTGTTTTCTGTGATATGAGATCATTGTGTCTGCTCCCGGACCACCTGAGCCCCAGTGAGTCAAGTTTGAACATTAAGAATACATGTCATATTTCAGGACAGGAGAGCAGCATAAGAGGAATTGATACGGTCTCTTTTCAACAGGTCTGCCCTAAAAAGTCATTTATAAAACTCTGTTCATTATGTAAAAATCCTCAAAATAGTGAAACCTTGCCCCACTGTTTTGCCCTGAAATCACATTTTCAGTTTTTAACCATTACACAGTTTGTCACAGATTACTTTCTAAAGTTATTTGAGTTTCTCTGAGACAGAGAAACAACTCATAGTTTAATAACATGATCTCAGAAGAAATAGAAACCTGGTATCAGTTGCTCTTATAAAGCTTCAATCTAATGATGTTTGTATGAAACACAGCTGCTGTTCAATGACTCTTTAATGAGGAAAATAATGTGTGATGTCATCAGTTCTTCCTTCACCAATGAGAACACAGAAGATCTGATGATGATGAGCAGCAGCTGTACACATTTAAAACCTCTTGTGTTTCAGCACTTAAATACACTGACACAACATAACAGTGACTTTAATATTTGTCTGACAACATCTCAAAGATGCTACACATCATTTGACTAGTCAAAACTTAAACCATAGTCTGTTTCTCTCACTAAACTGTTAAAAGTGTTACTGTTTCCAAATGCACAGTCTGTGTCGGTCTGAATATTAAAACAAAATAATAATTTTTGTTAAAGTCAGAGAAAAAATCTGATTGTGATTAAACCTGAAAACAATGTAATAAAAGAGCAAAACCAACTCAGAAAGTTCAAGCTACTTTTTATTAGATCACTAAATTTAAAAGCTGTTCTTTTAAATGAAATGATCACAGACAACAGTTTTTTGTTTTACTGAAACCCGGATTAAACCAAATGATTATTTTAATCTAAATGAGTTTACACCACCAAACTATTGTTACATGCATAAACCACATCTGGTTGGTTGAGGTGGTGATGTCACAATGATCTATAGAGATTTTCTTACTGTAACTCAGAGAACAGAGCATAAATTTAACTCATTTGAAGTGTTTGCACTGAACGTTTCAAATAAAAAAATCCCTTTCACTCCTTCTAGTTACTGTGTATAGACCCCCTGAGCCCTACACTGATTTTCTAAAAGCGTTTACAGACTTCTTATCAGATCTATTGTTTAATAAAGTACTGATTGACAGAGATTTTAATATCCACATAGATATTATTAATGATGAATTAGAAGTGACGTTTACAGAGCTACTACATTCTTCTGGAGTAATACAACACATGAATAGATCCACTCATTGTTTTAAATTAAACACTAGACTTGATGTCAGGTGCTCTGGCTCTCAAGTAAACATTTGACTATGGTGGCTGGTACCTGATTGATTATTATTAGGGGTGTAATGATTCATTCGTTAAAATGTTGTGTTTTGCATGTGAACTTTGTTGTAAAAAAGCAGCTGTACATGAGACAAAATGACTATGAGCAAAACATTACCAGTGTTGGGGAGTAACTAGTTACATGTAACGGCGTTACGTAATTTAATTACAAAATAAAAGTAACTGTAATTCGTTACAGTTACTGTGAAAAAGTTGTAATTAAAATTACAGTTACTTACGAAAATGTTAATGATTACAAAATGCATTACATCTGAATATTTTCTGTATGCCTCCTGCCAAGGCCCTTTAGTAAAGCGATGCTATTCTGATGCCGTTTGAATTTGCAGCGCGCCAAGTCTGCCAATCATATCAGTCCACACACTGATGCTGAAAGCGATGACCAGTCTGAGAGTTGCCACCATGGCAAGCGCTAAAAATGCAAATAATTTCATACAGAAATCTGATAATGGCGGAAATGAAATGTAACAGTCCAGTGCAAAATATGTTTGCATTCAAATTCTTTCCACATCAAAGGCTTCAATGCCGAACTTAAAGAGAGGTTAATTACATACCTGCTGATGCTTATTTAATTATCTTTATTTAATTATCTTAAGCACACAGTTTTTTTTATTAGTTATTGTAATTGTACACAAATAAACATATACCTTTAGTTTAGAATGATGTTGATGTATTACTCGTTTCTGTAAGAAAAAATGACGTGGGTATTTTAAGTCAAATTAGATGCTAATGTGTATTTAAAAATATATTGCTTGGTTCATGTCCAGTATTTTATTTATCAACGTTTCTCTCCATAACAAATTCCGCGGATTTTCATTGACAATATACACTCAACATGAGCGCATATTACTACAATACTGTTTGCTGTGTGTTTGATCCTGAAGACGAACAATTTGATTTTTGTGACGTTTTAAGTGAAACCGTGGATGAGTTCACGAAACTTTCTGCGGATTTATCTGTGGATTACTAGAGACAGCGCTGGATCAATTCAAATACGTCCAGACAGCAAGAACGAACGACGCAAATGCGTTTTATTTGGAGTTATGTTTACATTGTGTTGTAAACATGAGGAAAAGTGTCCTTACACTAAACTAATAATAAGAACGTAACACAATCCCTTTTATTTTATTTTACTTGAATGTATAACACTATAAATATAAAATAAATAGGCCTACTTATTTATACAAAATAACATGCACATTTTCTGTTTCAAATGAATTCAGTTTTCAATTCAGTTTCTAGCCTGGTGTATTCAAACAGTCTAGTAATCTATAGGCTAGCAAAGCTTTTCTATAGGCTCTGCCTCTTTTTAAATGATGAGCAGAAACAAATGTGATGTTAAACGCATAGACAGGTAGCATTTTAAGACATAACACATTTACACACATTTACATTTGCGTATCATATTTTCCCCAGGGTTTGAAACTTTTTCTATGATGAACGTTAACCGAAAGCACCACCCGGTGGACAAATCACTCTTTAAGTTTATCGTTTATTATACTCTTAATTCAAGTGATGAAGGATTTTGAAAGTCTGACACTAATCATATTGAGTACTACTGTAAGGTTAACCCTGCCTGGTTAAAATATTTTAAAATGATTAACATTTAAAAATATTCGTATGAAATTTAGAAAAGTAATTAAAAAGTAATCAAATGTAATCAGTTACTTTACTTTTATAAAGTAATTAAATAGTTACACTACTTATTACATTTTAAATAGTGTAACTTGTAATCAGTAACTAATTACATTTTCAAAGTAACCTTCCCAACACTGAACATTACATATATTATAAAAGGAAAGTAAGAACAATAAAATGAATAAATACTCCCCAATTTCATATACCACCCAAAAAAAGAATATATGACACACACACACACACACATATATATATATATATATATATATATATATATATACATATATACATACATATACACACACATATATATCCATCTGTAAATCTCTGTTTATAGTAATAGACATCTGTATATTATGGTGATAGTACATATCCATCAGGTAAAACGGTCTACATTTAACCATGAGAAACTCTAGGTTAGCTGAACAATGTCTCCCAACAATAACAGAGTTTGTGCACCAAGCTTTGTTGATGTAAATGCACAATCCACCACCTCTGGTCTTACCGTAACCATCTAATGTTCAATCCGCCCGGAGTGTGTGTCGTCCCACTAGCTCAATAGCATGGTCCGGTATGCCACTGTGTAGCCATGTTTCTGTGACGATCATAACATTACAGTCTCTTGCTGTAAGTGATGCTGACAGGGTTTAATCAGTCAAATTTAAGACTTTTTAAGACCTTTTTATGACCATTATGATTTGAATTTATGACCCACACAACTTACGATGAATAACTTCAGTCATTAAATTCCTTTCAAAAGTCTTTTTTTATTATTGACTTTCATTGAAAGTAACAAGTTTTATTATTTAAAGAGTAATTCTATTATTTCTTAAGATTAGGAAACTGAAGCCTTCGCCTTCTTATATATGATCCCTCTTCAAGTGGAGGAGTGACCGGGTTTTGAAGGAGTCCAATTTCCCACAACTGGTCTGGGCTTCGATTGCTCTCTGTGCGGAGAGGATGGCTATTCCACGCACTAGTAAAGGAGGCCAGGCTGGCCTGGAGACGAGGTAGGAACACATAGTGACAACAAAAGAGGTGGAGGCTGTTGTTTGGATCTAGTAATCCTTCCTCTTCAAGGCTGTGCAATACATCATAATAGATGTTTGTAACCACCATCCATATGTCGCGCCAAAGGCGTTCAATGCGAAGAATTGTAGAGAAAACAATGTGTAATAACGTAAATGTTGAACAAATCATCATTTATCATCAAAAACAAATAGCTCAAAAAATAGGTTAAGTTATTACTAATTTATCTTAATGCTTACCGCTGGTTATGCACGCTTTTTCCTGACATGTAACTTCCCCTGCCACAGCCTCGTACCGAAAACATACACCTAGCGATCTCTACATTTTCAACTCCTTGGTCTCCTCGAACTCTAAATGCAAAAGATTTAAAAGTGAAAGGTATTTTAAAAATAGTCTTAACAGTATAATAAACATTTTTATGTTAGCATATTGGTTAAGATCAGCAGGGATCCATATAGTGATATTACACACTCATGATGTAAGTTGTCTTACCTTAATGGAAATCCATGTCTCTCCACTGACTGAAGGAAAAAACAAAGGGCAGTGGATGCTTTGTTATCTGTTGCAGCTCCAAGGTACATGATCTGAGGGACATGATGTAAAGTTACACTTGGCATTCCATCAGTAATTTGATATGTAAAAGTGTATAGGCAAACAATGCATTAAAGAAATACCTTTCTGGAATACCCATCAATGGCACCAAATATCACAAGGCCATAAAAAATTATTACAGTTTGACATACTTACATAAACCAGAGAGACACTCATCCAAGATTATTTATTTTTAAGGATTTGGGGTAAAAATATCCATGTAAAAATATAACATTTATGAAATTAGGAGCATCAAAGTTTGATTTCAATCTTGGACATTACTCATATTCAGTCAATATTAAAATATCAAGGTTACATTTTCACAGACTATACTTTACATTATGTAGGATGTTATATGTAGAACACAGTAAATCACAAATAATGACTTTATCTGGGATTTTACAGACAGGGTCACATATACTTTCATCTGTACCATTACATCAATGGCTTGACGTGCATAAGTATATGACATACCTTATCAGTTTATGGTTTGTGTCTACGTGAACAACATGAAGAGGGTATGACAGTATAAGTCCTTCTGACTACACATCTCAATTGTGTAATTCTTGCAAGTATTCCAGCAGAGTCCACTCGATGCATGGAATCCCAAACTCTTCTCCATGGCACACGATGACCCAATGCTTGTAGCCGTCCTTTCATCATTCTGTGACCTAGGTGTGGACTTTCAGTTTTGATTGAACTCACTAGGATGTCAAGTTCTTCATCTGTGATTTTAGTGTAGGTGTCCTTTATAGAAATGCCATACTCACTGAGGCGACGTTTGATTGTCCTTGTTGACACACCATAAAGCTCGGCAATACATGGAACTGACAGCTGCATACGTACTAGTTGCTGAAGATGTTCTTTGGAAATAATGAACTTTGGGGGCCCCGTAGCTCCAAATTCCACTTCAAGGGCAGTTACGGGTATGTAGTTATCGTCAATATGCCTATCCACTGTGGTTGTTAAAGATGATAGTGCGCTAAGGAGTTCCTCTGGGACTGAAATTTGATCATAGACTGATGAAATAAACAGAAGCTCATGACTGCATAAAAACTGCAAATAATCCAAATCTAGTGGTAGGCGACTCATTGCATCCTGCAATTTGGATAGCAGTCTTTCCATTATAATCTTTCCCAACTGATGACTTGTGGCATCATTAGGCCCACGGACCTACCAATACCAATTTCTTCAGTTAAATGTATACAAAAATGCTACATAAGGGTTGCATACTCTTATTGACTACAAGATAATATTGCACTTACAGCTTAATTTTTTGTAATCTACAGTACTGCAGTGAATAAGTTTTCACACAGATTGTTACATATAATCCAAAATATACAATAATAAATATATTTACAAATTGCTCTGCGGGTCAGCTAAAGTAAAAAAGGGCCGGTGGTCCGCTCCCCTGAGAAACGGCTCTCCCTTTACGCCTGGGTGCCCCGGCACGTGTCGGGGGGCCCGGGACAGGCGGGTATCAAGGCGGGGTTCGGACGAAACGCGTGAGTTTGACCCCAAACTGGACGTCCTAAATAACATCTAAATGTGCTCGGGAAATAAACTGTAAGACGTCCAACCCTGTGTCTCGTAGCCATTATTCAGTGTGCACCCAACAACTGATTCAGTGACATTGCCTTAAATGACCGAGTGTGACCTTTGGTGACCATTCTTTCAAAACACCTCCTAGTATCTGATATAGTACACTGTGTTGGATGACATACAGAGGGCATTGGTCAAAATATGCACAATAGGCCCTAATCTGGACATCCTCAATAACAGCTACATGTGATTCACAAAACAAACTGCAGGATGCCCAAGCCTGTGTCTCGTACCCATTATTGAGCGTGTGCCTAACAACAGATTCAGTGACATTGCAATAATTGACCAAGTGTGACATTTGGTGACCTTTGTTTCAAATCACCTCACAGTATGTGATATAGTACACTATGTTGGGTGACATACTGACGGCATTGGTCACAGTATGCACACAGGGCCCTAAACTGGACATCCGCAATAACATCATCTTGTGGTTCACAAAATAAACTCTAGGATGCCCAGGCCTGTGTCTCGTACCCATTGTTCAGCGAAAACCTCATAACTGATTATGTGACATTGCATTAAATGACCAAATGTGACCTTTGTTTCAAATCACCTCACAGTATGTGATATAGTACACTATGTTGGGTGACATACTGACGGCATTGGTCACAGTATGCACACAGGGCCCTAAACTGGACATCCGCAATAACATCATCTTGTGGTTCACAAAATAAACTCTAGGATGCCCAGGCCTGTGTCTCGTACCCATTGTTCAGCGAAAACCTCATAACTGATTATGTGACATTGCATTAAATGACCAAATGTGACCTTTGGTTCACATCAGCTCCTAGTATGTGATATAGTACACTGTGTTGGATGACATACTAGGGGCATCAGTCACAGTATGCACAATAGACCCTAAACTGGACATCCTCAATAACAGCTACAATGTGATTCATAACAAAAACTGTAGGATGCACAGGCCTGTGTCTCGTACCCATTATTCAGCCTTAGCCTCATAACTGATTATGTGTCATTGCATTAAATGACCAAGTGTGACCTTTGGTGACGTTTTGTTCAAACCACCTCCTAGTATGTGATATAGTACACTGTGTTGCATAACATACTGGGGGCATTGGCCACAGTATGCACACAGGGCCCTAAACTGGACATCCGCAATAACATCTACTTGTGGTTCACAAAATAAACTCTAGGATGCCCAGGCCTGTGTCTCGTACCCATTGTTCAGCGTGTGCCTAACAACAGATTCAGTGACATTGCATTAAATGACCAAGTGTGACCTTTGGTGACCATTCTTTCAAAACACCTCCTAGTATCTGATATAGTACACTGTGTTACATGACATACTGGGGGCATTGGTCACAGTATGCACAGTGGGACTTAAACTGGACATCCGCAATAACAGCTACATGTGTTTCACAAAAAAGACTATAGGACACACTGCCCTGTGTCTGGTACCCATTGTTCAGCGAGCACCTCATAACTGATTATGTGACATTGCATTAAATGACCAAGTGTGACCTTTTGTGACCTTTTATCCAAATCACCTCCTAGTATCTGATATAGTACACTGTGTTACATGACATACTGGGGGCATTGGTCAAAGTATGCACAGTGGGCCTTAAACTGGACATCCACAATAACCTCTACATGTGTCTTGAGCAATAAACTGTGGGAAACTCTGCCCTGTGTCTCGTACCCATTATTGAGCGTGTGCCTAACAACAAATTCAGTGACATTGCATTAAATGACCAAGTGTGACCTTTGGTGACCATTCTTTCAAAACACCTCCTAGTATGTGATATAGTACACTGTGTTGGATGACATACTGGGGGCATTGGTCACAGTATGCACAATAGGCCCTAAACTGGACATCCTCAATTACAGCTACATGTGATTCACAAAATAAACTTTAGGATGCACAGGCCTGTGTCTCGTACACATTATTCAGCCTGAGCCTCAAAACTGATTCTGTGACATTGCATTAAATGACCAAGTGTGACCTTTGGTGACCTTTGTTTCAAATCACCCCGTAGTATGTGATATAGTACACTGTGTTGCATGACATACTGGGGGCATTAGTCACAGTATGCATATTTGGGCCTAAGGTTAGCATCTGCAATAACCCCTATTTGTGGCTGTGTAAAGTAACTTATTAGGAATAAATTTAAATTAAAACATTTGGATTCATAATATGTTATTAAGATAATGAGAATTTTGTGTACATAATTACTTTTTTATTAACAAATAGAACTATAAATATTACAAATATAAAATAAGTACAAATATGTAACTTTTACAAATATTTAAATAGCACACTTAAAACCACAGCAAACCACACATAACACATCTAAAGATTAAGAAAAAAACAACTTATATCTGTGTCATCAGATTCCGACGTCACTATAAACGCCAATAAAACTTCATCCGGCAGAATAAACACATCTGGAGGAACTGTGGGGTTAACGGCGGGCAGCTGGTTTGTAAAAAAAATATCCGAGATGCCAGGTACATCTTCAAGGGCTTCTGTGTCTACAGCAGAGTAAAAAAACTATGAATTTCAGATTTTAAGTTATCGTAGCAACAGTGGAATAAGACCTACCTTCAATTGGCCCTTCCCTGCTGGAGACTTCAGGCGGCTCCAAATCTCTTAAGACCATCTGTATATCTTTTAAGACCGGGGTCTCCATTATGTTCACTGCCCGCTCATGCTCCTGGTCCACTTCAAAGGCAGCTTCATTCTCCCGGGCCACCGCCTGCATCCCCCGTACGCTATTTAATAAAATATTGGGGTCCACGACCAGAGGGACGGACGGTTCTGTTTTAGCAAGGGAGAGGAGCCTGTCTCTGACAATTGTCCTCTGTAGATTTTTCAATTGTTTCTTAATTTTGCGGATCTGGAGGGATTAGAAGAAGCGAAAGCATTTGCCAAGAATGTTTTCCTCAATCACGAAACATAGCAATGAATGCATACAGATGATGTAATGTTGACTCACTCCTTATTCACAGTGCTTCACTTTTAGATGCACGTCCATCCGTCTGATGACACGTGCGCACACTTTATCCTGTCCCTGCTCAGGGTGGCCAACAAGCCCCGCTCTTTCACATTTTGTACTCCGTGAAACCGCCGCAGATGCTGACTGATGTGTGCGACATCTGCAGGGCATATGGCACACTTCATTTTTCTGCTAGATACAAAGAGGCAAAGACAAAAAGTGCATCAATAATCAATGGGTTATATCTATATGTCACATTAATACACACACACACACACACACACACACACATATATATACTGATTATATATGTTTTTTTTTTGTACTTTTATGTTATAACTCTTATCAATGCACTGGTATACTTTTGGATCTCTTTTGATTTGGTCACAACTCTTTGTAAAAGATTCCAATGTTTCATACACTCCAATACATACTTATCACACATCTGTCTCCTCTGCCTGCATTGGATTCTAGTATGGTACCCTTTGTTCCTGATTCCTGTCACATGACTGCCTGTTTCCTTTCCTGATTTGTAGTCTTTTCTAGTTTTTTAGTTCATACCTTTCTTTTACCTGACTAGGCAATAACAGATGAATAAAAATGACTTTGTTTTAAAGAATAATTGAAAAAAATGACTTATTGAATAAAAAGCAACGTTTACAGTTTATTTTAAGTGTCTTGTGTTGCAGTGTAATTTTACATTTAAGTACTGATTTATAATAACTAATTACATTTACGAAATACCTTAGTAAATACATGTAACGTGTGTTAACATTGTAAAATAAAGTGTTACTGAAACTTTAAATTAAAAAGACGGCACGCGCTTTCCCCCATACATTATACAGCGTATGTGAGCGGCGCGTGCTTTTCCCCATACATTATACAGCGTATGTGAGCGGCGCGTGCTTTTCCCCATACATTATACAGCGTATGTGAGCGGCGCGTGCTTTTCCCCATACATTATACAGCGTATGTGAGCGGCGCGTGCTTTTCCCCATACATTATACAGCGTATGTGAGCGGCGCGTGCTTTTCCCCATACACTATAGCACGTATGTGAGCGGCGCGTGCTTTTCCCCATACACTATAGCACGTATGTGAGCGGCGCGTGCTTTTCCCCATACACTATAGCACGTATGTGAGCGGCGCGTGCTTTTCCCCATACACTATAGCACGTCTATTAATGATAGATGCACGCATGCTCAAAGAGTCTCAAACCAATTCTCATCCAGACCACATCAGCTTGTGCCATCTAAACTTCAAAATGCCTGCGTTGTGCCCAATCTGCTTCCGGACCTATGCCCAGCTGAGCCAGCACCTCAGGATCTACCACAGGGTGAAGAATCTTAAAGAAAGGAAGCTTCTGCTGGCGCTGGAGTCCGGGAGAATAAAGTTTAGGGAGGGCAATTGCTCCGTCCCTGGATGCAATAAAACTACCACCTGGCTCGACCGCCACATTAAAACTCATACGGAGCTCACCAAGGCCGCACAGCAACAGGCCATCAAAGAATTTAAAAAAGGGGTCATCCTGCAGGAACTGGCCGAGCTAAGAAACTCCAATCCGAAAGTCCCCATAGCATCCAAACTTGACCTGGTGGACCTGGATGACCCAATGCCAAGCCCAGAGGAGGAAGAGGAGGAATAGTGTAAAAACCCACGCTGCCAGCGACGCGCCACAAAGGTGGCCGACTTAAATGAGCAGGTTGACACCCTCAGCGGAGCTCTTCGGGACCTCTTCCGGAGGTACCGTCTTCTTAAAAGGAAGATGGTGCCCACTCCATCGGCCCAGGTGAAGAAGGTCACAAAGACCCTCCTGTCCGCCCTGGATGCGACCGTGGCAGAACAAGGTGACGCACCTCCGGGAGAGGAACCTCATGACATTCCCTTCGAAGAGCCTTCCGCCTCCCGGGTCCGGCCCTTCTCCCCCCAGGCCGAGCTTTCCCCCTCCCAGGCCGGGCCATCCGAGGAGTTCCCCCAGTACCCGGACCACGTGCCAGTATTGAGTAAGTCCCTCTCTCTCCTTTGCCTTCATGACTGTTGTGTGCCTGTGTATTCTTACATGTTCTTACATTTTGGTGGTGTGTGAAATCGGGGTGTATTTTTGTCCGTTTTTTCTCTCAGTTTGTTGTTCTAGCTTTCCTTTTTACAAATTGAAAGCTTTGCGTATAGTCATTTTATATCATGTACAGCTGCTTTGCAACAATGCAAATTGTAAAAAGCGCTATATAAATAAACTTGACTTGACGAGAACCTCTTGCCATGGCTAACTCGTTTATGTCTTTCTCTTCTCTTTTCGCAGATGACCTGCTGGACGAGTACAGTAGGCACCAGGGGGGGACCGACCCAGGACCGAAGCTTCAGAACAACGTGGCCTCCAAGGTGTTCCGGATCAAAAAGTTTATCGGCTTCATGGCGGAGGGGAAGACCAGTTTGGCCAACTTGCTCTTCCTGAACAACACGGTCAGAATTCGGTCCTGGCTGAGCACCCTCAGGAGCGCGAGGATAACCGAGACAACAATTCATCACTACGTTAAAAATGTCGGCCAATTCATAGATTACCTGGCCGAGACACCCCCGCCGAACAGCCGCCTTTCCAAAGTGGGGATGGTGGGCATCCGCCGTGAGCTCAGAGCCATACAAAAGTCGATGAGGCGCAAAATGGTAATGCACCAAGTGGCCGTGAAGACGGCCAAGGACGATCGGCTAATACAGAAGGCGGACCTCCTGAAGTGCCACGCCGAGGCCCAGAAGGCCATCCCGGAGATCCTCGGTGAGTTTACGCCCCGCGGCCTTTCGCCCGTCTCCGGACGCGCACACTGACCTCTCTTGTTGTGTCTCTCTTTCTCCGCAGCCCGCCTAAAGGAGTGCCCAAGCAACAAGGAGCAGTGGAGCTTCTATGGGCACATGACCGCCTACCTGGCATCTATTTACGGCCACCGTGGGGGCGTTTTACAGAATATGACTATCGAGGAGGTAGAGGGTGCCCGTAGGAGCTCCACGGGGGACTGCTACCTCATCAACGTGAGTGCCGTTCACTCTTGCTCTCTCGAGTGTCGCTTTGACCTAGCTCTAACTCGTTCTCTCGTCTGTCCCCCGCAGATCTCAAGCCACAAGACAAACCAGCAGTTTGGTGCAGCACAGCTATCTTTGACGGCGGAGGAGTATAGCTGGATGCAGCAATTCTTGGCATTGAGGGAGTCGCTGGTCGGGGGAAAGAACGGCAAGTTCTTTTTCTTCATTTCCAAGCCCAGCATCTGCCGCAATTTAAATGCATACTTCCAGGAGGCCTGGAAGGCCTTTGGGTTGGAGGGAAACCCCACCTTCACGGATGTGCGGCCCTCCATCGCCACACACGTAAGCGACCTACCGAGACATTGTTGACACGTCGCTTTACCGCGGCCCTCGTCCTTACCCGCGTGTTCTCTCTCTCTCTCCGCAGGCAAAGAACGCTCACGGGACCGATGACTGCCACAAAGTGGCACAATTCATGTGCCACGACACTTCGACCGCTTCTACGCGGTTAACCTCAATGCCCAACAGGCGAAGGAGCACAGGCGGCTCTTCGAGGCGGCGCTAGAAGGTCCGGGGACCTCCCCCACCAAGGTCGCCACCCCGAAGAAAGGCAAGAGAAAGGGCATCCCCCAGAAGAGGAAGCCAGCCCCAGTGGCCTCTTCTGAATCCAACTCGGTAAGTTTGCCTCCTTCGACTTTGTCAAGTGACCGTTTCATGTGCCCGACCACTCATAGTTTTCTCTTGTCGTTATTTCCAGGATGAGGCAGAAGAGTCACCTGCGGGCGCCCCCGAGGACACCTCCGCTAACACGATGTCCACGCCGAGACGTAGACTGAGGGGAACGCAGAGGCTGCAGGTTAGGTTAACCCCATTAAAGTTCAGGTGCCCGAGCCCCAGGAAGAAAGATGCGTCGCCGGCAAAGATGCGTCATGCGCACCGAAGTGTAGACTTGGCAAAGTGGCACCTCTCCAAAAAACCTAAGAACGAGTAAATTTACATTGCAAGTAAATTTACAACTTACCGTTCAATTCTTGCTAGTTATTTTTTATTACTGTTATGTGTTTATTGATACATTGTTCTTGATTCTTTGTTTTAGTTGATAAATGTTTCTAATTACTGTTCCAAGTGTTTGCTTTTTGTTATTGTTGTTGTTTGCTGTAAATAAAATACACTTGTTTGCTCAAATTGTGTTTTCCTTTGAGTAGATTAATGCTTAGCGGTTGTATGTGATATGGTTATCAAATGAAACAATGCAGCTTACTGCATGACTTACTAAATGTTATGAATACTTGTTAAATTCTATTAGTAAAATTAGTAATTCAATTAGTAAAATGATAAAGTCTGATGCCAAATAATGTTTGACTTTATTGATATTCTAATATAAACATCAAACTGGGTTTAACAATATAGTATGATAACCAAACATAAATTGCACATTTTGATCCTAAAATAAGCATCCGTGATAACACATACATGTGGCTTATTGATTACAACCATAAGAAGGAACTGCTGGGTGTCGTGTAGTGTATGCCCCGGAGGCCTAACAACTGTCTCGACGACAATGTATAAAATGGCTCAAAACGAATCCAAATGTTGCTTATTTGGATTGTCCTACTGATATGTGATCGAGGCCACGGTGAGGAATGACATAATGTGAGCATTGCTAATAAAATACAGATTTGTGACAAAAAATGAACATACTTTACCCATACTTATGTCTGCACAATTGCAATGTTCAAAATGACAGGATACGACACCAAATGTCATTTGTTTCAATTGATCTTCTAGTATGTCATCAGGGCCACTGTGTGACATGAAAAAGTGGGGGCATTAGTCACAGTGTGCATTCTTGGCCTTAAAGTGGACATCCTTATTAAACACTACATGTGGCTCATGGAATATACTGTATGATGCACAACACTGTGTTTTGTATTCAATATTCAGCCTGCCCTTCATATCTGATTCTATGACATTGCATTGAATGACCAAGTGTGACCTTTTGTGACCTTTGGTTCAAACCACCTCCTAGTATGTGATATTGTACACTGTGTTGCATGATATACCAGGGGCATTGGCCACAGTATGCACACTGGGCCCTAAACTGGACTTACGCAATAACAGCTACATGTGATTCACAAAATAAACTCTAGGATGCCCAGGCCTGTGTCTCGTACCCATTATTGAGCGTGTGTCTAACAACAGATTCAGTGACATTGCAATAAATGACCAAGTGTGACATTTGGTGACCTTTGTTTCAAATCACCTCACAGTATGTGATATAGTACACTATGGTGGGTGACATACTGACGGCATTGGTCACAATATGCACAATAGGCCCTAAACTGGACATCCTCAATAACAGCTACATGTGATTCACAACAAAAACTGTAGGATGCACAGGCCTGTGTCTCGTACCCATTATTCAGCATGTGCTTAACAACAGATTCAGTGTCATTGCATTAAATGACCAACTGTGACCTTTGGTGACCTTTGTTTCAAATCACCTCATAGTATGTGATATAGTACACTGTGTTGCATGACATAGTGTGGGCATTAGTCACAGTATGCACACGAGGCCTTTAAGTGGACATCCGTGATATCAGCTACATGTGGGTCATGAAATATACTGTAGGATGCCCAGAACTGTGTCTCATACCCACTATTCATGCAGTACCCTTACCATGACAACAGCATATCAACAACTAGTAACCACACAAAATGCAATAAAAAAAAACACGAAAAGTGCTACGTACAACACGCAATTTGACTTTTGCATACAATTGCGTATTGCATGTAGCTACAATTCATCACAATTGGGTTAACTATATATATTGCCTATGTTTAGCTTTACCTCTAATCAAGGGTATTCAAAAACAATAAAAGTGAAAACTAAAAAATGAACTTTATTCAAATCATACATGTTGAACACAAAAATGATTGATAAAAATCACAAATTCAACTGTGAAAAGCAAAATTTGGCCAAAAAAGCACATCCTCAATAACCTAAGAAATAAACTGTACGATAAACAAGCCTGTGTCTTGTAGCAATTATTCAGCCTGTTCCTCATAACAGATTCAGTGACATTGCATTAAATGACCAAGTGTGACCTTTGGTGACCTTTGTTTCAAACCACCTCCTAGTATGTGATACAGTACACTGTGTTACATGACATACTGGGGGCATTGGTCACAGTATGCAAACTAGGCCCTAAACTGGAAAACCTCAATAACAGCTACATGTGATTCACAAAATAAGCTGCAGGATGCCCAGGCATGTGTTTCGTACCCATTGTTCAGCGAAAACCTCATAACTGATTATGTGACATTGCATTAAATGACCAAGTGTGACCTTTTGTGACGTTTTTTTCAAACCACCTCCTAGTATGTGATATTGTACACTGTGTTGCATGACATACCGGGGGCATTGGTCACAGTATGCACAGTGGGCCTTAAACTGGACAATAAAAAAAACTTCTACATGTGGTTCACGAAATAAACTGTAGGATGCCCAGGCCTGTATGTCGTACCCATTATTCAGCCCGTGCCTCATAACAGATTCAGTAACAATGCATTAAATGACAAAGTGTGACCAGTAAGGACCTTTGCTTTGTTTTACCATCCAGTATGCGATAAAGTTCAGTGTTGCATGAACTAGTAAGAGCATTAAACATAAAATGCATATTTTGATTAAAAATAAGCATCCTTAATAACGCATACATGTGGTATGCTGATTACAATTGTAGAAGGGAACTTCCTATGTACTGTATTCAGCGGAGGCCTTACAACTGTTTTTAAGACAATATATAAAATGTGTTAATGTGAATCCCAAAACAGTCAACTTAGTCAATGGAAAAAGAAAATTTATTAAATGAAGATACACAAAATTGTCAACCAAATATATATTTACAAAGAGAAAAGTAAAACTAAAAACTAAACAAAAGATTACAATAAAAACAATAAAATAAAACACAATCAGAACTCAACGAGTCGAGGCAAGGTGCCATTTTGCCAAATCAATACAGCGCTGCGCCCATCTATTTTTTGTTTTTAAGTGTATTCTTGTTGTGGGCTTTGGCATGACTCTCACCACCGGACAACGCACACGTCTCGGCTTCACCTTGGTGGAGTCCTCGGGGCAGTCTTCGAAAAGAGAATAAAAGAAGGCAACGGTTAGCAAAGGCAAGGCAAGGCAAGGCAAGTATATTTATATAATGCCCTGTAACACAAGGTAATTCAAAGTCCTTTACATAAAATGATTGAAGGCAAAATAGAAGAAAATGCATAGGACATCTATAAAAAGGCCATTAAGTGATTTTTAGAGGTGAAAGCGAGAGGTTCTTATGACAAAGCATGCAAAGGATGGGACATACTCGTGTCTGGCACAGGGTGCTGGTTCTCCTTCATCTTGGTCCGGGAGGCAGAGGGCCCGGCCTGAGGGGTTGGGTCGAGGAGGAGGTCGATTGGGGAGAGTCCTGAGGTTCCAGGAGAGGTGCAGCGGCAGTATTTCCCATCATCACCAGTTTTTTTATGGCGGTAATGTGCCGTACCTTATGGAAGATCCTTAGGTGCCGAATGATCTTGCCATAAGACCGTGAGCAGAGGGGGCACTTAGAAGGCATCGTAAATGGTGCTGGCTGACGTGGTCTCCTCAGCTCTGAATGTATGAGCCAACATGAAAAAAATTTTTCCCATAAATTAAAGCACGTCTATGAATGGCGCACGTTTTTTCCCATACATTAAAGCACGTCTATGAATGGCGCATGTTTTTCCCATACATTAAAGTGTGTCTATTACATTGCATTAAATGACCAAGTGTGACCTTTAGTGACATTTGCTTTAATTGACCATACAGTATGTGAAATTGTACACTGTGTAGGATGACATTCTGTGTGGATTAATCACAGATTGCATGCTTGACCCTAAACTGGACATCCTCAATAACCACTACATGTGGTTCACGAAATAAACTGTAGTACACACTGCCATATGTTTCGTATTCATTGTTCAGCCTGCACTTCATTACTGATTCTGTAACATTGCATTAAATGACATAATGTGACCCTTAATGACCTTTGCTTTGAATGATCTGCTAGTATGTGATATAGTACACTGTGATGCATAACATACTGGGGGCATTGGTCACAATATGCACAGTGGGACTTAAACTGGACATCCGCAATAACAGCTACATGTGTTTCACAAAAAAGACTATAGGACACACTGCCCTGTGTCTGGTACCCATTGTTCAGCGAGCACCTCATAACTGATTATGTGACATTGCATTAAATGACCAAGTGTGACCTTCGGTGACCTTTGGTTCAAACCACCTCATAGTATGTGATACAGTACACTGTGTTGCATGACATACCGGGGGCATTGGTCACAGTATGCACACTGGGCCTTATACTGGACATCCGCAATAAGAGCTACATGTGGTTCTCAAAATAAGCTGTAGGACACACTGCCCTGTGTCTCGTACCTATTATTCAGCCTTAGCCTCATATCTGATTATGTGACATTGCATTAAATGACCAAGTGTGACCTTTGGTGACCTTTGTTTCAAATCACCTCATAGTATGTGATATAGTACACTGTGTTGCATAACATACTGGGGGCATTAGTCACAGTATGCACACTAGGCCTTTAAGTGGACATCCTTAATATCAACTACATGTGGCTCATGAAATATACTGTACGATGCCCAGGCCTGTGTCTCGTACACATTATTCAGCGTGTGCTTAACAACAGATTCAGTGAAATTGCAATAAATGACCAACTGTGACCTTTGGTGACCTTTTATCCAAATCACCTCCTAGTATCTGATATAGTACACTGTGTTACATGACATACTGGGGGCATTGGTCACAGTATGCACACTGGGCCCTAAACTGGACATCCTCAATTACAGCTACATGTGTTTCACAAAAAAGACTATAGGACACACTGCCCTGTGTCTGGTACCCATTGTTCAGCGAGCACCTCATAACTGATTATGTGACATTGCATTGAATGACCAAGTGTGACCTTTTGTGACCTTTGGTACAAACCACCTTCTAGTATCTGATATAGTACACTATATGGTACCCATTGTTCAGCGAAAACCTCATAACTGATTATGTGACATTGCATTGAATGACCAAGTGTGACCTTTTGTGACCTTTGGTTCAAACCACCTCCTAGTATCTGATATAGTACACTGTGTTACATGACATACTGGGGGCATTGGTCACAATTTGCACAGTGGGACTTAAACTAGACATCCGCAATAACAGCTACATGTGATTCACAAAATAAACTCTAGGATGCCGAGGCCTGTGTCTCGTACCCATTATTGAGCGTGTGCCTAACAACAGATTCAGTGACATTGCAATAAATGACCAAGTGTGACCTTTGGTGACCATTCTTTCAAAACACCTCCTAGTATGTGATATAGTACACTGTGTTGGATGACAAACTGGGGGCATCAGTCACAGTATGCACAATAGGCCCTAAACTGGACATCCGCAATAACAGCTACATGTGATTCACAAAACAAACTTTAGGATGCACAGGCCTGTGTCTCGTACCCATCATTCAGCATGTGCTTAACAACAGATTCAGTGTCATTGCATTAAATGACCAAGTGTGACCTTTGGTGACCTTTGGTTCAAAACACCTCCTAGTATCTGATATAGTACACTGTGTTGCATGACATACTGGGGGCATTGGTCACAATATGCACAGTGGGACCTAAACTGGACATCCGCAATAACAGCTACATGTGTTTCACAAAAAAGACTATAGGACACACTGCCCTGTGTCTGGTACCCATTGTTCAGCGAGCACCTCATAACTGATTATGTGACATTGCATTAAATAACCAAGTGTGACCTTTGGTTCAAATCACCTCCTAGTATGTGATATAGTACACTGTGTTGGATGACATACTGGGGGTATCAGTCACAGTATGCACAATAGGCCCTAAACTGGACATCCTCAATTACAGCTACATGTGATTCACAAAATAAACTTTAGAATGCACAGGCCTGTGTCTCGTACCCATTATTCAGCATGTGCTTAACAACAGATTCAGTGAAATTGCACTAAATGACCAAGTGTGACCTTTGGTTCAAATCACCCCATAGTATGTGATATAGTACACTTTGTTGGACGACATATTGGGGGCATTGGTCACAGTGTGCATGCTTGGCCTTATAGTGGACATCCTCAATAACCACTGCATGTGGCCTGTCGATTCCAACTTTAGGAGGGAGCTTCCTGAATGTTGTGTAATGTATTCAGCATAGGCCTAAGAACCCTTTGGGGGACAATGTATAAAATGAGTAAACACGAATTCCAGTGATGTTTATTTTGATTGTTCTTCTAATATGTCATCTAGCCCACTGTGTTGAGTAACATATTGTGAGCATTGCTCATAAAATGCATATTTGTGCCTAAAAATAAACATTATGTACCCATACGTGTGCTTTCACAACTGTGAAGGTAAAAAAGACAAATCAGAACACCAAATGTTGTTTGTTTGAATTGATCTTCTAATATAGCATTAAGCCCACTGTATTGGACAGCATTCTATGATCATTGAACAAAAAATGCATATTTTGGTAAAATATGAACATCCTTAATAACGAATACATGTGGCCTGGCAAACAAACGGTAGAAGGGAGCTTCCTATGTGTCCTGTAATGTATTTAGTGTATTTCGATTACACCACACAATGACCCCAAGCCGCGTGGCCCCCGGTTGCCCGAGGTCCCCAAAATCGCACACGCACTTGCGTCCCAGCCCCACGGGTGACATACCGAGAGGGCTAAGGCTTGGGGCCCAAAAAAGTTATTTATATCCCTACGCACATATCAATATCCCTGACCATTCGTTTCAATGGGAGACACTTAGATGTGAGGCCTGATTGTTGCTGTACACCCATCAAAATGAAAGACCCTTAGAAAAATGCTAGGGCCCCCAAACTTCACGTCCCGACTCGGTGGCCCGTGACGGCCGTGTGACCAAAGCCCTGAGACCCCGTGACCTCTCTGGCCCTGTTTTCTGGACATCCGTTTTTCAATTTGATGAATGGGGCGGAATAAATGGTTTCGGGTATGTTGCCCGTATCGGGGGCCCCGAGGGGTGTGCGAACTCGGGGCATCGAGTACAGACCCGTGGGGTGCCCGGCTACGACATAATAAAAGGCCAAAACCGTAGACGTACCGAAAGCGGTCGAAAGAAGAAAAAAAAATATTCCTTGAAAAATACACACATGCTTTAATTCGAGTCTTTTTTGACCTTTTACCCCCCGAACGAGGTCGTAGGGCTTTGCACTTCGGAGGGGCTTCCTAGAGGCCTCTGGGGAACTGGGATCTAAAATCCCGAGACCCACCCTCTTTCGGGCACGAACGGCAGGCCGGCGAGTTTTCCATTAAAAACACCCGTTTTTTAAATTGTACTGGGGACTTTTAGGGGGTAGTCCAGGGGGTCCCAAATTCTAGATCCTGGTACGTCGGGGGCCCCCGGGCGACATATCGAGACCGGGGATCCTTGGGGCTTAGGAATTTTTTTTATACACCCGATCAAGAAATTATCCTCGCAGGCCCCTTGGTCTTTTGCTCTTACAGAGCATCCTGAGGTGTGATGAAAAATCCTTCACTTTTGGAGGACCGTCCTAGAGCTTTGCGCTTTCGGGGGGCGTTCTAGGGGGCTATGGCGGACCGGAATCTAAAGTCTCGAGACCCCACCCCCTTTCGGGCACGAAAACGAACGCAAGGCCGGCGAGTAATCCATTAAACAGGCCCATTCATTTAAATTGCACTGGGTATTTTTTAGAGGGGTCCCAGAGGTCCCAAATTCCAGATTCTAGCACGTTGGAGGTCCCCGGGCGACACTCCGAGAGGGCTAAGCCTGGGCGCCCAAAAACCCTGCCACGTATCCACTTTCTTGCCTATTAGTTTTAATGGGAGACACTTAGACATGAGGCCTAGATATATTGCAGTACATTCGGGTGAAAAATCACCCTTAAACACAAGTGAGGGCCCCCAAACTTTACGTCCCGACTCGGTGGCCCGTGAAGGACGTGTGATCGAAGCCCCTAAACCCCCTGACCCCCCTTGACCCCGTTATATGGACATCCGTCTTTCAGTGTAATGAATTGTGCGAAATAAACTGCAGCGGGTATGTTTTCAGACCGCATGGTGGCCGAAAGAGGTCGAACGACCGCGGAACGCCACGTCGGGTCCGGCGCCCGTTTTCCCGGGCGGTGAGGGCGAGTCGCCTGGGGGTGGGTCCGTCGGACTCAGGGGCCCCCCACAGACCGAGCCGCGCAGACCCCGGACCCCTCGAGGGGCTTTGGAAAAAATAATGTCCGGATGGACAAACAGTGCTTTTGTGGTAGTGGGCGGGGCCTGGGGGACGTCCCACGCGATCGGGTGGCCAATCCGAGACTTAAGTTTGTAGGTGGACAAATAGTGGTTTGGTGGTACTGGGGGTTTCGGGGGCGTGGCCTGGGAGTTGTCCCGGGACACCCCGTGCGTTCAATGGGCAGCGGGGACGAACAGTGGAAAGCGGGGACTCACCCAAGGGGGGTAAGTGATCCCGACCCCAAAACGACATTCGTTTAGCGGTGGAGGTGGCCGACTAGAGGGTTACGGGTCCCTGACGAAGCTTACTACAACAGGATAAGGCTGGGGAGGACAACAAACGGTTTCATGGAAAGTGGGTGGGGGGGGTCCAAGGTCTCCATGGCGCGTGAGCACCCCTTGAGGTGTCCACACAGGCCTTTTTTGGGGGCTGCTGCAAAGGGGGGGGGACTACCACCAAAGTTAGCAAATATGGGTGCCCTGTGCATGGAGTAAACATGTACCAGGGATCCTTTTTTAGTGAAGCGATCCATCGCAACACTATCAGTCCAATGGCAGTTTGTTTGAATGGGCTTTTTTCCACGAACTCTCTAAATGTGCTTCCTCCACTGGAGTTAAATAACATAAGGTTGTTGTTTATTGCTGCTGCTGCTGACCCTGAGCTGCCTGAATCTGACCGAGGCTTTGGGTCAGAAGACCTATTAAATTATGTGCAGCTGTACAGACATCTAAATATTCTCTCTGTTAAATGTGTCATGGCAACAAAAATATATAGAAATTATCTAGATAAACGGTGTGCACATTGAAAGACATTAACAGCCGACGCATTTAATTCAGCGATTAGCATGTGGCTAAAATCACAGCATTAATGGATCTCTAACTTCCTCAACTTGAGCAAACGCTTCGATACACATAAATAAATCCCAAAACATCTTGATTCTATCGAACAAGAAGAAAACAATGAATAATACATACCTGAGATCCACCACCCGCATGCCTCTGCTCTGACATGATGATCGATCAGCTCGGTCTGCGGCTCACGCTGATGACGTAATGACGGGGAAGCACGTTCAGTGCGCTTGTACACGCCCCAATCTCTTGACTCCTCCCCCACATCAAATCAGTGACACAAAGCGAGGCGCAAAGAAAAGTGAAGCGCAAAGGTAAAACAGTGCCGTAAGGGCACGGTTGACTGAAACGCGAATTTAAAGGAGCGGCGCAAAAGAAATTATGTGTTGCAAAATCATTGCGGCTGAAGTTTTACTTTGCTAAACTTTATTTTTTCTCTCAGTGCTTTACCTTTCTTTTGCCATTCTTTATTTTTACTCGCAAAACAGCCATTTTTGCTTAATACTCTATTTTTATTTGCAAAACTTTTTTTTGCAAAACTTTTTTTTTTTCAAAATATATGTGGCCCTACTTTGACTCCATATTTGACACGGTAGATCACACCATACTCCAACATAGGCTGGAAAACTGGGTAAGGTTTTCTGGTTCTGTCCTTAAATGGTTCAGGTCATACCTTAAAGGGAGGGGTTACTATGTGAACATAGGTAACCATAAATCTGAGTGGACATCCATGATGTGTGGTGTACCACATGGCTCAATTCTTGCACCGCTCCTGTTCAATTTGTACATGCTCCCACTTGGTCAAATAATGAAAAAGAACCAAATTGCTTACCACAGCTATGCAGATGACACTCAGATCTACTTAGCCCTCTCACCCACTGACTACAGGCCTATTGACTCCCTTTGCCAGTGCATTGATGAAATTAACAACCGGATGTGCCAAAACTTCCTTCAGTTAAATAAAGACAAAACTGAAGTCATTGTATTTGGTAACAAAGATGAAACTAACAAGGTAAACACATATCTTGACTCAAGAGGTGTAAAGACTCAAAGTAAAGTTAAAAATCTAGGTGTCATTTTAGAGTCTGACCTTAGTTTCAGCAGTCATGTCAAAGCAATAAGCAAATCAGCGTACTACCATCTCAGAAATATAGCCAGAATCAGATGTTTTGTCTCAAGCCAAGATTTAGAGAAACTTGTTCATGCTTTCATCACCAGTAGGGTGGATTATTGTAATGAACTCCTTCCTAAAACACCATCAGACAGCTGCAGCTCATACGGAACGCTGCCGCCAGGATTCTGACTAGAACTAAAAGTCTGAGCATATTACTCCAATTCTCAGATCTCTACACTGGCTACCAGATACTTTTAGAATTGATTTTAAAGTTTTATTAACTGTCTACAAATCACTCAATGGCCTAGGACCTACATACTTATCAGATATTCTTATTAAATATAAACCAAACAGACTTCTCAGATCATTAGGATCAAGTCAGTTAGAGGTAACAAGGATTCACTCAAAACAAGACAAGTCAGCGTTTAGTCATTACGCCACTTGTAACTGGAATCTGCTTCCAGAAGACATCAGATGTTCACCAACAGTAGACATTTTTAAATCCAGATTAAAAACAAACTTGTTTAGCTGTGCATTTACAACCTGAGCACTGTGCTGCATTTTTAATTTCTTTCTTGTTTTTATTTTCTTTATATGTGCAAACATTTTTTATCAATTTTATTTCTCTTTATTTGTCTTTTAAATTTAGTCTTTTTATTTGTGATTAAATAATATGCTTTTTAAAGATTTTGTTCTTTTTTGCCTTCAAGCATTTTATGTAAAGCACTTTGAATTACCTTGTGTATGAAATGTGCTATATAAATAAACTTGCCTTTAGGAGTCGAGAGTGCAGCTACTACCTTCAATATAAAGCACTGGCTCCCAGTAGCGGCACGCATTTAGTTCAAGGCACTGGTGCTTGCTTACAGAACAGCCACTAACACAGCACCCATCTACCTCAACTCTCTCTTACAGACCTACACCCCCTCCAGAAGTCTGCGGTCTGAAAACGAGCGGCGCTTCATTGTTCCTTCACAGAGAGGCATGAGATCCATCTCAAGGACATTTTCTTTCTCCGTTCCCGGCTGGTGGAATGATCTTCCTGTTTCCATCAGGACTGCTGGATCAATTTCACAATTCAAAAAACAGTTGAAGACCCACCTCTTCCGTGAGCACTTAACTGTCTCATAATATAAAAAAAAAAAAAGAATTTCTCCCCTATTTTTCCTTTCCTAATGTTCTCTATATACTTGCTTATACTATCTTGACGTTGTATTTGAAACCTTGTATTACTAGCACCTCTCGTGAATAGTGCTTACTTAGACGAATCGCTTGCTGTTTTCCTCAATTGTAAGTCGCTTTGGATAAAAGCGTCTGCCAAATGAATAAATGTAAATGTAAATGTTTCTACTAAAGAGGTCCTCAAAAATATAAGATGGAGTGAAAGGTGGAAAAGAAGACATCATTCCGATGAGCTCACAAGTCTGAAGAAAATTGCTGACCAACAACGCGGCACAGATGATGATGCACCCAAAAGGAATCATGCTCTGGTCAAGGAAGACTCTCTCTGTTTCTACAGTAGATGCAAGAAGGACTTTGTGTACCTTCATGCAACAGGCAGCATCATTCAGAGTGTCCTCCTTATTATGTCTATGGGCTGGTGGTGCGGAATCCATCAAAGGGTGCATCTCCTTTACCTGTGGCAACCTATGTCACGTGAATAGTATAAAACATAGCCTATGTGTCAAAGTTTTGATTGATATATGATCCCCCCGGTCACCTGTCAATCAAATCCTATTTTTATAGCCTGTTAGTCTTGTTGAAAGTTATGTTTTATGACCTGTTGTTGGTGGGGGTTTCTCTGTCCCCCTTCCCAAAATCAGTGGTTCCAGGCTGGCTGTCTTTCTACCTGACAACATGGTGTGAAATCAATCTGTTGTGTTATTTGTGAATTAGACAGATAATTATGATCTAGTTTTATGACTTTTTTATTTGACAAATGTTTAACATGTTTGAGACTATGGGTCTGCATTTCTGTGTCACTACCCATTTACCCTCACTGCATCTGGCAAGGCATGTTCTAGGTTTATGTCTTTTATATGATAAATTATGAAATTGTTGAACTGGGTTTGTGTTTATAATTGAGAGAAATAAATGTTTTATGTGTGTGATGTTTTCTTCTAAGAGTGAGTTGGGTCCAGGTTTATGCCTTTATCTGACAAATGTTGAAAGACTTTTGGTGGGTATTCATCATTATCTACTTTTGAAAGGGACATGTTCTGTCACGGATGAGTGGATCCAATTACAAGAGTTTAAAAGTTAAAGAATCATTGAACAAATATGTGTTTTCCTTCCTGTCATGATTTCCTCCTGCATGGTGTGATGCCGGTGTGTCTACCAAACATCTGGTGAAAGTATATCCCTGAATCCCCAATCTCAACAACGTCTATCAATAAGCTTATGATTAAAGTACAAAATAAGTCTTGTAAACTATTGGTACTGTTAAGCGTGATGACCAAATGTTTTATGCTCTCCTATTTGTAAGTCGCTTTGGATAAAAGGATCTGCCAAATAAATAAATGTAATGTAATATAATTAATACAATGAAGCGGATCCAAATGCATTCTATATTTATATTTAATAAAGTCCAGAGAGTACGAACCCATCCACAGGTTGGCAAGAAATACAAAAAGACACGGTAACACAAAGAGTGATAAAATATCAATAAAATATCTAATTATGATTTCTAGATTATACTATGGGTAAAACAATAAAACATTATTTTAATAATTCATTTTCTAAAAAGCTTTGTTTTACAACATCCTGCCAGAACTCTTATTTTATAATCAAATTAGTAAAGTAATGTATTGCAAACTGTTGCATACAGACGTCACAACGGCGGGGTTTTAAATGTGGTAATGAGGGAGTCGCCTACTTTTACAGTGAGATGTGCTATGGTACGTAAGCTTTGAAAAACTTGGGTCACTCACTACGAATCTCTGTCAAGACGACCTGTGTTGTGGAAATCCTGTCATACATCTCTTTGGTGCTTCGAAACAATCTTCATTTTACAAAATGTCAAGCTTTCTTAATGGTAAGTCTTTTTACATTTTCTTTTCAAACAAATACAATAATTGTATAAGTTTGTCATGGTTGACTTGTTGCTTAACAGGATGTGTAAATGCTATATAGGTGCACTGAATGATCCACGTTACTCCAGGATTGCTGAAGAAATTAGTGTTTTAAAATCAAGCTGGAGGTATGATTACCTAGACTATTATATAGCCTACAATGTGTTGTATGTTTAAAACCGCAATATGATTATACGTTATTTTACCAATAGATGCGAGAAATCATTTTAACTATGTGTAGCGGAGCGGTATTGCACGACAGGCCATGCGGCCATTAGAGGCCAAAGCCTAAAAGGGCCCAGTTATAGAATTTAACCTAAATTCTCTTTAAATAGTCGACTACGCCACCTCACGACCCTGTGAGGAAACAGGAGAAATGCTAAGGACACAGGTTCATTACCAAAACGTTTCAGGCAAGAGTATAAATGTAGAAAAATCTATTAAATCCTAATATTCTAATGTTTTTAAAATCAAATATTTAAGTTGCCAAAAGGGCTGTGACACGCACACAAAAGAAAGTAAGCTCTCCAAGAGCAGGGGACTGCAGTGGGTGGCTGGTTACAGATTTAAATCCCACACCATACCCATCACACAGACACACCGAATCAGGAAATCAAGTAAAAAATATAATTACACAACACTCAAAATGTGACAAAGAAAAACAACCATCGCACACAACATGCAGCTTCCCGCTCCAGATGACCCAAGAGCTAAAAAAAAAAAGAGAAAAAGAAACCAACACAATACACAGAAAATTCCAAATTAAACATACAATAACACAACCCAATTAAAACAACTTAAAAATAAAAGAAACAAATTCCTCACGATACAAACATGAGGCAAAGAAAGAAACAAACAAACTACAATCCAGACTAGGGCTGTAGCTATCGATTATTTTAGTAATCGAGTATTCTACCGATAATTCTATCGATTAATCGAGTAATTTGATAAGACGTGTTTTTTTATTTATTAAAAAACAATACTAAATATACAAGAGAAAATAAGACGGGTATCTTAAAATGAACAACCAATTTGTTTCCTTTCTTTAGAAAAATGCAAATTATTATTGCTGGAATTGCATAATAATATATTATTATTATTATATATCTGTGAAAACTAAACCCATTTAGTGCATTTAATTGCCATTACATTCAAAATGCAAATACAATAATATAAATAAAAAACGATCTGTTAATATGATTATTATTATTATTATTAAATATGAAAATCAATTTTAAATAAAAAAGGTAAACTAACTTCAGCTCATGCATGACATAAGCCTTTACCCAGATAGCACATGTACGTCTGGCCAACGTCGATCAGAAAGCGTTTGCTAATCGGGAATATGTCGCCGAGACATCGGCCTTTAATCGCAAACGATTAGCGGCCGCTGTTAAGACGACCGCCGTTATAATGCGCGCAGCTTTCATTTGCTCGCACACACACACACACACACACCCCTACACACACATCACTCGCTCTACACACAAAAACATCAAGGAGCACACACAGAAACTTGTAGTAAATGCAGCATCACGTCTTTTATTAAAAAAAGGGCTTCACTGCATAATTGCTACATAATATTTCTTAACAAGGAGGTTAAATCACTGTTTTGTAAAATAACTTACAGCTTAGAGAGAGTGAACAAAACTGTTAAAACTGAGGCAGACAGGCTAAAAATATAAAACATCCTAGCAACAAACAGAGCACAAACCAAAAGCCATAGGTCCAAAAGATTATCTGTAAATTATAAAACTGTGGTTAATAATTAGAACACTCATTTTAATGTTAAGGCTTCCTATTGCTGATTTTAGAAAAGGTTTAAAGAAAAAAGTTAATGTATAAATGCTATAATGACACTCTGTTTGAAAGCACATAGGTGGTACTAACATGATTCAAGATAAAATGTGTTTTTATTTTTACTATTAAACAGGTATGAAGTATTAAAGTTAGAAAAAATACAATATGAATAGTTCAATTAAAGAGTGCAAACTGTGGTAAGCATGTGCTTAATAACAATTATTCATGAGGGGGGTCCTTGAAAAACTGTTCCTGGCTCCAAAATGTTTGAGAACCCCTATGATGATTATAGCACAGGGGTTACTTGACTGTCCAACATCAAAAGTGAACTACTGACATCAAAAAATATCTTCATTTTGTGTGTGTAGCAGTCTCTGGTATAATGAACAGACATGAATCAAGTTCATACACAGTAATGATAGCAAACAGATCTCCTGGAGGAGCAACAATGTAGTCCCAGAGTTTAGATGGATTCTTTCTGGCAGCCTGTAAAAGAAAAAAAAACATTGCAAAAAAGCGGTTAGGACTTCAGTTTAAAAAAATGTGGAAAATGTTTTTCCTTTAGCCAGATCAAGTGCTTCAACATCCTGACGTCTGCATCAAATACAGTAGAGCAGTACATTTTGTGTTTTAGCAGTTTAAGGACAATCCTTATTTTGCTAAGGACAAGATGTACGATTTGGTTATCTACAAAGCCTTCTCCACATTGGACATGAATACTCCTAAACTACAAACAAACAGAGAATTTCTCTGCTTAACATCTAACTGTCTGTACTAGTCACTGGGTCTGTTTGCTTTTGGACCTAAATGATCCTATATGATCTAAATGACAAAAGCTGAATACATGAAATTCCCGTCTTTTAGAAAATGTATTTTATTCATTATATTATATTACAGTTTGACATATTAATCAATAAAATGTAACTGTAACTGTATAACAGCTCACCTTAAGTGTGGTCTCTGCCTCCACGGCACGCTAAGTCCATCTCAGCTCAGCCTGAGCCAGTTTTGTAATTCCTTTTCCAGCTCATCCTCTGTGATGTACGTCAGGGGCACCATTCCTAACATCTGAGATTACAAGAAATTATTAAGAAACAAATAATGTGTAGGGTGTGCATGCGTATACGCAATACAAACACTACAACCTTACAAATTTTTCATTCTAAAATAACACCCCTCACTCTCCCTTTATCAACCCCTACCTTTTCCATTGATCTTGAACATTATTTTTAAGGACATTTTAGTTTGGCAGGCTGCATATCTTTTATAGGTAAATAAATAGAGTAAAAAGATTGCAAATTGTGTTTTATTATTTAAAACTGAAATCCACCACACAGTTATAAACAAGTGCTAATCATGTGTGACATACCTTTCTGTAAGGACAGGATTGATGCTAAACGTATCGGGAGCCTGTATGAAACAGAGACAAGCAAAAGCATCTTTACTAAATTCACACATAAACATGATCAAGAAGTCTAATTTACATCTGTTTTGTGTTAAGACCAGGTGCAAAAGGTACTCAGTGAGTAACAAATCAAGGAGGACCACATGGAAAAATAATTTTCTCCTTTGTGACATCTATACCATTTCATTTATATCTCACAATACTATGCATATATTCATGTGTGTAACTGACCTGCCGTCCCTTCTGCGTCATGTTGTGTATCACTAAAATTCGGTTTCTTTTTTTAATCACTGAGAAAACAACATTAACAAAGTGGTGTAGTATATTTAACCGTGCCCTCGCTGGCAATAAAATAAAAAATGTTTTGTGTGTGTAACAGACAATGAACAGATCCAATTCATATTCAGACACTTTAATAACATAACAATAACAAAGAGCTCCAGGAGAGGAAGAATCAAAAAGGAACTGCAACAATGTAGATGAAGTCATTTAGGTTATTTATGACAGCCTGTAAAAAAGTGAAAAACAGGGGAAAAAAGCAGTTAGGACTTCTCTTTATGCAACAAATACAGTTTACAGTTTCCTTTAGCCAGATCAAGGGCATCAGTGTTCTGATGTCTGTATCATATGCTGTAAAGCAGTATACAGTATGAGCTCTAAATGATCTGGTTAAAGATGAGGAAAATGACGAAAGGCTGATAGTTAAGGCTTAGTTTTTAACAATGTGTTTCATTCATTTTTTAGTATTTTTATGCGTAGGACATTAATCAATGAAATGTAAATGTCAGGGTGACATGTAAGGAAACTTTACTTGAAAAAGATTGCAATCTTTAAAATGTGTAATGAAATGAGCAGCATCAGTTTGGCTTAGGGAAATGTAAAGTTAGACTGCTTGTTAGATTTTGAAACCACCTACATTTTCAAATTGCACTGCCTTAGCACCAATTAAAACAAGAGCTGTAGTTTTACCAATCGGCTCACCTCTACAGCTGTGGTCGCCGCCTCCGCCGCCCTTCAAGTCTATCTTGGCTTAGCCTGAGCCAGTTCTGTATGGCTGTTTCTATCTCAGCCTCAGTAATGTGGGGCAGGGCACCATTCCTAAGAACTGACACTACAAGAAAAAATATAAAATAACTATTATCAAGAGAGAAAGGGACGGATTGTAACCACTACCAATGTCACCAATCAACATATCAGCTACAATAATGTGTGGGGGATCTACCAACATAACACTGGGTATACATACGTTCCAACATTTTACCTTCCAGAGTTTTGTGTAAATGTGTGATATGAAGTACTCATAAACGGCTGTTTAAATAGTACCCTCACTTGACATGAGTGGAGCCTTGGACCCGGAAACGATATTCCTTGTGTCACAACTTAACAAGCAGATTGCAATCCTTGACATGACCTTAGTCAGTATTAAAGATATCTATGTTAAATTTCAGAGAATGTTCTTTAAATCATGTAGGATGATTTTATGTAGAAAACAGTAAATCACAAATATGTGTCTTTTCAGGCAGGGTTCAAAATCACTAACTACAGTAACTTGTCTACATATAGTAACTTGTTATTAACTTGATATTGTTATCTCTAGTAAAACTTACACAGTAGAACTTCATGACTGGTCGTGACTTGATGCCGGTCTTCTGTCTTCTCCCACACCAATTTAGTTGAGTGGAAAGATCAGGACTAAAAATCTTCCTGCACACTCGCCACACCGTTTGTTTTTTTAAAGATTTCCCCCCAGTTATGGACAGCTTTGCAATCTGTAATACAGAATGACAACCAGTGTTACTACAGAGAGTCAAAATACTATTTTCTGTACAACTTTCCTGCTTAGATTTGTGCAGGCCTACACAAACAATTAAATCAACTCCCCATTTTAATGTTGCATGGGGTGGGCGAAATGGCCTCAAGGCTATATCACAATATATCTGGGTTTATGTTGTGATAGCAAAGATGATATAAATATATTCAACACCACTCACCACTGTTTTTGGCTAAAAGTGATAGTAGATGCATGTAGTCTTGAGAGCCTGAATTGATTAACTTTAACTTTTTTGATCCACTTCAAATGTTGATACTGTATGTAGATGTACCAAACAAACACAACCAAAGAAACATACCATCTGACTCATTAAAAAACATCTTTAAAAAAAATAAAAACCCATTACAAAAATGTTTAATAACTTGCCCATCATCATCTATGTGGGTATCACAATAACGTGTGTTAAATCGTGAACGCTGTGCTAGATAGTCAAAATACAACCATAATAGATATATTTTGTAATTATTTAAAGTCGATGACATCACTCCATGTCTCCCTGAAGCACCGAGCCACTGGACATTTCAGAAGATGTGGGGTGAGACTACATGGAGAAAAAAGTGTGAAAATGAAATTGTGGTGAAATTTAGTATAAAAAGCACTGAGATACTAAAGTTTTGGGATAATTACTCATATATTCCTATTTTTGCCACATTTAGAATAATAATAAACTTGTTATATTTTATCTTCAGTGTAGTCACCTTTCCACTAGAATTTGCAGAAATGTTTTCATGCAATTTTATCAAGCAGCTTCTTGAGGTCTCATGCTGATGCATTTTAAACAATATTAAAGGAGTTTTGATCCATTATTATTATCTTATTGGCTGTTCTTTCATTATTATTCAGTCAAAGTTATCCATTTAAAAAAATTAAAAAAACACGTATGTTTGGGAAATTATATTTTTGTCTACTAAACTAATTTCAAACACCTCAGACCAAAATATTTGAATATAGAACATGATCAAATACAAATGGAATGTATAGCATTTGTAAGCTTTTTTCATTAAATGTCCATTTAAGGTTTATATTTGGATAAATATTTGGATAAAAGCATCTGCTAAATGACTAAATGTTTATTAATAAAATGTATTGTAACTGTACTGGGTACAACTGTTTACATGTTTCAACAGACAAAATATTCATTATTTAATTAAATATAAAACAATGAAAGTCAATAATAAAAATAGACTTTTGAAATGGAATTTTAATGACTGAAGTTATTCATCGTAATTTGTGTGGGTCATAAATTCAAATCATAATGGTCATAAAAAGGTCTTAAAAAGTCTTAAATTTGACTGATTAAACCCTGTCAGCCATCACTTACAGCAAGAGACTTTTGAACTGTAATGTTATGATCTTCACAGAAACATGGCTACACAGTGGCATACCGGACCATGCTATTGAGCTAGTGGGACGACACACACTCCGGGCGGATTGAACATTAGATGGTTACGGTAAGACCAGAGGTGGTGGATTGTGCATTTACATCAACAAAGCTTGGTGCACAAACTCTGTTATTGTTGGGAGACATTGTTCAGCTAACCTAGAGTTTCTCATGGTTAAATGTAGACCGTTTTACCTGATGGATATGTACTATCACCATAATATACAGATGTCTATTACTATAAACAGAGATTTACAGATGGATATATATGTGTGTGTATATGTATGTATATATGTATATATATATATATATATATATATATATATATATATATATGTGTGTGTGTGTGTGTGTCATATATTCTTTTTTTGGGTGGTATATGAAATTGGGGAGTATTTATTCATTTTATTGTTCTTACTTTCCTTTTATAATATATGTAATGTTCAGTGTTGGGAAGGTTACTTTGAAAATGTAATTAGTTACTGATTACAAGTTACACTATTTAAAATGTAATAAGTAGTGTAACTATTTAATTACTTTATAAAAGTAAAAAAAAACTGATTACATTTGATTAATTTTTAATTACTTTTCTAAATTTCATACGAATATTTTTAAATGTTAATCATTTTAAAATATTTAAACCAGGCAGGGTTAACCTTACAGTAGTACTCAATATGATTAGTGTCAGACTTTCAAAACCCTAATCACTTGAATTAAGAGTATAATAAACGATAAACTAAAAGAGTGATTTGTCCACTGGGTGGTGTTTTCGGTTAACGTTCATCATGAAAAGTTTCAAACCCTGGGGAAAATATGATACGCAAATGTAAATATGTGTAAATGTGTTATGTCTTAAAATGCTACCTGTCTATGCGTTTAACATCACATTTGTTTTTGCTCATCATTTAAAAAGAGGCAGAGCCTATAGAAAAGCTTTGCTAGCCTATAGATTACTAGACTGTTTGAATACACCAGGCTAGAAACTGAATTAAAACTGAATTCATTTGAAACAACAGAAAATGTGCATGTTATTTTGTATAAATAAGTAGGCCTATTTATTTTATATTTATAGTGTTATACATTCAAGTAAAATAAAATAAAAGGGATTGTGTTACGTTCTTATTATTAGTTTAGTGTAAGGACACTTTTCCTCATGTTTACAACACAATGTAAACATAACTCCAAATAAAACGCATTTGCGTCGTTCGTTCTTGCTGTCTGGACGTATTTGAATTGATCCAGCGCTGTCTCTAGTAATCCACAGATAAATCCGCAGAAAGTTTCGTGAACTCATCCACGGTTTCACTTAAAACGTCACAAAAATCAAATTGTTCGTCTTCAGGATCAAACACACAGCAAACAGTATTGTAGTAATATGCGCTCATGTTGAGTGTATATTGTCAATGAAAATCCGCGGAATTTGTTATGGAGAGAAACGTTGATAAATAAAATACTGGACATGAACCAAGCAATATATTTTTAAATACACATTAGCATCTAATTTGACTTAAAATACCCACGTCATTTTTTCTTACAGAAACGAGTAATACATCAACATCATTCTAAACTAAAGGTATATGTTTATTTGTGTACAATTACAATAACTAATAAAAAAAACTGTGTGCTTAAGATAATTAAATAAAGATAATTAAATAAGCATCAGCAGGTATGTAATTAACCTCTCTTTAAGTTCGGCATTGAAGCCTTTGATGTGGAAAGAATTTGAATGCAAACATATTTTGCACTGGACTGTTACATTTCATTTCCGCCATTATCAGATTTCTGTATGAAATTATTTGCATTTTTAGCGCTTGCCATGGTGGCAACTCTCAGACTGGTCATCGCTTTCAGCATCAGTGTGTGGACTGATATGATTGGCAGACTTGGCGCGCTGCAAATTCAAACGGCATCAGAATAGCATCGCTTTACTAAAGGGCCTTGGCAGGAGGCATACAGAAAATATTCAGATGTAATGCATTTTGTAATCATTAACATTTTCGTAAGTAACTGTAATTTTAATTACAACTTTTTCACAGTAACTGTAACGAATTACAGTTACTTTTATTTTGTAATTAAATTACGTAACGCCGTTACATGTAACTAGTTACTCCCCAACACTGGTAATGTTTTGCTCATAGTCATTTTGTCTCATGTACAGCTGCTTTGTTACAACAAAGTTCACATGCAAAACACAACATTTTAACGAATGAATCATTACACCCCTAATAATAATCAATCAGGTACCAGCCACCATAGTCAAATGTTTACTTGAGAGCCAGAGCACCTGACATCAAGTCTAGTGTTTAATTTAAAACAATGAGTGGATCTATTCATGTGTTGTATTACTCCAGAAGAATGTAGTAGCTCTGTAAACGTCACTTCTAATTCATCATTAATAATATCTATGTGGATATTAAAATCTCTGTCAATCAGTACTTTATTAAACAATAGATCTGATAAGAAGTCTGTAAACGCTTTTAGAATATCAGTGTAGGGCTCAGGGGGTCTATACACAGTAACTAGGAGTGAAATGGATTTTATTTATTTATTTTTTAAACGTTCAGTGCAAACACTTCAAATGAGTTAAATGTATGCTCTGTTCTCTGAGTTACAGTAAGAAAATCTCTATAGATCGTTGTGACATCACCACCTCAACCAACCAGATGTGGTTTATGCATGTAACAATAGTTTGGTGGTGTAAACTCATTTAGATTTAAATAGGTTTAATCCAGGTTTCAGTAAAACAGAAAACTGTTGTCTGTGATCATTTCATTTAAAATAACGGCTTTTGAATTTAGTGATCTAATAAAAAGTAGTTTGAATTTTATGAGTTGGTTTTGCTCTTTTATTACATTGTTTTCAGGTTTAATCACGATCAGATTTTTTCTCTGACTTTAACAAAATTATTATTTTGTTTTAATATTCAGACAGACACAGACTGTGCATTTGGAAACAGTAAAATTTTTAACAGTTTAGTGAGAGAAACAGACTATGGTTTAAGTTTTGACTAGTCAAATGATGTGTAGCATCTTTGAGATGTTGTTTCAGTGTATTTAAGTGCTGAAACACAAGAGGTTTTAAATGTGTACAGCTGCTGCTCATCATCATCAGATCTTCTGTGTTCTCATTGGTGAAGGAAGAACTGATGACATCACACATTATTTTCCTCATTAAAGAGTCATTGAACAGCAGCTGTGTTTCATACAAACATCATTAGATTGAAGTTTTATAAGAGCAACTGATACCAGGTTTCTATTTCTTCTGAGATCATGTTATTTAACTATGAGTTGTTTCTCTGTCTCAGAGGTACTCAAACAACTTTAGAAAGTAATCTGTGACAAACTGTGTAATAGTTAAAAACTGAAGATGTGATTTCAGGGCAAAACAGTGGGGCAAGGTTTCACTATTTTGAGGATTTTTACATAATGAACAGAGTTTTATAAATGACTTTTTAGGGCAGACTTGTTGAAATGAGACCGTATCAATTCCTCTTATGCTGCTTTCCTGTCCTGAAATATGACATGTATTCTTAATGTTCAAACTTGACTCACTGGGGCTCAGGTGGTCTGGGAGCAGACACAATGATCTCATATCACAGAAAACACATATAATAATCCACAACATGCAATAGTCTCATCTCCAAAATCTCATAACAGACACTGTCTTTCCCTGACAGTAATGGTTACAGTAGAGGCTAAAACCAGATTTTATTACTTTAAATGAGCTTAGCCTGAAAGGTTACTGTTATAAACATGAGTCTTGTCTAAAAGGCAAAAGAGGATCTTGGGACATGTATATCACATCATTTAAAGGGAATCCAAGGGGATATTTTAGGACCAATGATGTGGTCAGCGGCATTTCTGCGGACTTATTTAAATGTTTAAACGTGTGGAGTCATTGATGGAAGTTTTTACTAGTAATAGTCGTCACAAACGGCCGCATTATGTTAATGATCAGATGAGTAAACGTATTGTGAAGCACTGCAATGTTTTGTTGAAGCAGTGAGATAAAGAGCATGAACGTAAGCTTTTTTGCAAACATAAAAGGTTTTTGTTTTCTAAAGTTAGATTAGATCTGATCTGTCCAGTGAAAATGAACATACAGGGAAAGCAGCATTTGTCTTTTATTTTATGAAACATTTTCTCTGGAATTTGTTGCATTTTAGTGTGTTTGTAAATGTTATGTTGGAAATTGTTTTTATTTACATTTATTAGTCATGTTAGTGTGTATCTTCAAAAACTGAACGATATCACTGGCTCTATTGTGTAATGGAAATGGTTTCTGCAGAGCATCAGTGTAAACATTGATGTAATGAATCATATCACAGGTGGTAAAACATGTTCACCAATAAATCTGTATATAGTAAAGACCTAGATTTATACATACCTTGTCCACGCACACCAGGGGCCTGATGTAGAAACAAGGTGTACACACAAAATGGGCATAGAAATATGCGTACGCAATCTTCCATGCGCATGTCAGGATTTATAAAAAATAAACTTGGTGTAAATAAGTGCGCATCGTACAGATGCTCTAGACTGTGCATAGGCCTATGCACTCTTTTAGAAGAGCATGTGATTTGGTAACACCAAATGGCCAAGCAATAAACTATTATAAATGAATAACTCTTCTTTTATTCAGCCTATTACACCACCCAATTGATTACATTGCATCAATTCAACATTTAGGCAATTAATCAAATTATATTTATTATTTTATCCAGTTGCAAATATTTGGAAATTATTTATTTCAATAAATTGCCTATAAAAAGGTGTGTGTGTGTGCACGCAATGTTATAACATTGTGACAATAGATGCGCTATAGCGGTGTTAGAGGACCTTGCCAATGATGCTATACAGAAAGAGCGTGTTTTCAGGGAACGTGAAGAATTCCTGGCCAGTGATGCTAATAAGCAAAGTTAGGTTTCCTAGAGTCATGCTCTTAGATCTGTGTGCTGAATTTCTAACTGAAATTACTTCGTCATTATGCAGAAGTAAAATAAAAATGATATGAATTTAGACATATTTGTAGTGGATGCGCTTGCTCACTTTTCCTCTGGCATGCTCTGTTTTAATGACAGTGAGGTGCTCAATAACTCATCTTTAAACCAAACTGCAGATCTCATGTTATGAAAAATACTTTTAGTGAGAACAATGATCAATAATGCACACTTCCTTCGATATTATGGTGGACACTGGATTCAGTGGTTGAACGGTCCATTGTCTGGTTTAAATGGGTTTAATGATAATAGCTTACTGTACAACCACAGCTGTACAGATTATAGTTTTTCTGGGTCCAGGACTTGGTTTTATGCAGATTAATCAAGTTCTTCCACACTGACTGAATCAATGATTTCTTTCTGAATCTTGTCTCATACACAGGGACATTGTCATGATGGGATAGAAAAGGGCTTTTATTCCCAAACTGTTGCTATTAAATTAGAAGCACACAGTTCCATAGAATATCATGATATGCTGCAGCATTAAGATTTGTACTCATGGAAATTACTAAAGTCATCAAACCTGTTTATTAGATAGGATGACCCAATACTTTTGGCAATATAGTGTATATACATGTTTTGCATACATATAAAACAAAAATCCACACATTTTCATTTTTCATATATAATATATAAAAGTGCAATTACAACAAAACATGAATATATACGATATTAAATAATTGACAAAGATCAAAGTGTTTGTTACATTTACGTATGTATAATAAATGTAAGTCACATGATCACCTATCGAGCATTTGGAAGATTTCATTCTCAAATAGAGGCTGTGGGGAGGACGGTCGATTAGTGGCCTGTGAGGTTGGCCCTTGGGGCTCGACCAAGTCCAACACACTCAAAATTTGGGGGTTTGAGGCCCTCAATCGCCACAACAACTGGAGTGCAACCGTGTGCCTGAGATCTCCAAGAAAACTGGTCATCTCCGAGCCCTTGACTCTAGCATAGGAAAACAAAGAACGTATAAGAAACAATTAATAACACCATAACATACTTTTAACAACATTGTAACATCTAAAAGGCTCGCGTCACAAAAAAAGTCATGTACTTACTGTCATATTTCTGAAGTGAGCGTCAATGACCTTAAAGGGTCTTGAATATGGGATTATTTTTGTGCCAATAAAAATGAACGCAAACTTTAAACAAATATACAATGAGAAAGAAAAAAAACACTCTGATAATGAAAACAATAAACTCAATTGCAAGATGTAACATTGTTTTCAAAATAACTGCATTTTTTCTTTATACTTTAAGTTTCACTTTTGCAAATAATAGTTCATGAATTCGCTGCTAGATTCTAAATTTGCACTTTCCAAGTTTTTGTTTTCGCTTCTCAAATTAACGTTCGCCTTTCTGGCTCAACCCTCATGTGGGGGTGGGATTTAAGGGCACTTTACTCTCATTGGCTAGTGCGATTTGAATTGACTGCTTTTGTTCGTTTTTTAAAAGTTTGCTTTCACTTTTATTGGCACAAAAATAATCCCATACATGAACACACAGGGCAGCTCAAGTCCCTTAAGAAACCCAGAAACGACCTGGTAGCTGGACCTCCAGTGAAACTTAAAAATTTATTTAAAAAATACATGATTTTTGAACATTTTAAAATCAGAGTTGTCTCATTTTGGAACCAAACTCTTCATTTCATTTTTTTAATGCATTTATTTTTCCCATTTTTGAAGTGCTGCACTTTAGTTTTGAAATTAACTTCTAGAATAATAATAATTACAACAATATTAAAGTTTGACTGCAGTCCTTAATATGGATTTAACAGAATTATTTGGAAATCCAGGTTTTTTTCCTGCTTGATATTGCAAACGGTCAATCGTTCTCATGTTATTTTCTTTTGGTAACGCAAATTATTGTTTAGCCATTTGAGCAAGAGACTCGTCATCATTTAAAAAAGTGTAGAAAATATGAAAATATAGAAAAGACACCTGATCGTTAAAAGAAATATTCGGACAGATTTATTGACACGTGTTTACATTTTGACACATTAACTCAAAAAAAAGAAACATTTTAATTTCCAAATAGTAGGTTAACTTTGTTTTCAGCACAGTACATTTATAGTTGCAGGAGTCCTGAGGTTGTACTTTGAAGATCATTTAACTAAAATATGCAATAACTTCTTACATTGCACTGTTACTTAGATAGCTTCTGTCCATAATTTATTTGCACTACTCTATATCCATTGCACTGCTGCTCACTGTTTATAGTAATAGCCATCTGTATATAATGTTCATAGTACATATCCATCTGTAAATTACTTATGTAACTTATGCAACCGCTGTATATCTTCCACTTGCTGCTATTGCACTTCTGGTTAGACCTAAACTGCATTTCATTGCCTTGTACTTGTACATGTGTAATGACAATAAAGTTGAATCTAATCTAATAACAATATAAAACATGAATTTTTGAATTTTGAATATATGCTCTGAGTAGTAAACAAAAGTGGGTTAATGCTCTTTAGGAGCAAATATACACATTAAAAATAATAATGGACAATAACCTGATAATTAAAATATATATATATTTTTTAAAAAATAATCCTTACATTAAGAAACATACATGAGTCCTGTAGGGTTGTTTTATGTGTAGGGAAAAATCCTATTAAATTGAATGTAACACTCCTCCAGGATTTATAATGGATTTATACACCTGGGAGATTTTCCAGATGTTGAAGTATTCTCCCATACCTCTATGCTCAGCGAGCATGTTGTAGAGCGTAGTGGATAGGTAATTGGTGACGGGGTGGAGGACGTGCTGTAAGCCTAGTCCCTTGTATGTTGTCCTTGAATGGAATAAGCATCGGGATTTGTTCGAAAAGACTGTCTATGTGTTTGTGTTCGAAGTAACTGGATGGGTCCAGTATGTCTGGTATCTTGTCGTTCTCCAGAAGGTAGACCGCTTCCAGTCTTGACTTTATGCGACAATAGCACTTCGATGCCAGATCATCCATCTGTGTCTGTGTTTTGTGCAAAAATGTGTGTTTGATGAGCATGAGCTTATGTTGTTGCGTGTGTGTCATATATTCTTTTTTTTTTGGGTGGTATATGAAATTAGGGTGTATTTATTCATTTTATTGTTCCTACCTTCCTTTTATGCATATAGTCATTTTGTGCCATGTACAGCTGCTTTGTAACAATGAAAATTTTAAAAAGCGCTATAAAAATAAACTTGAGTTTAGTTAAGACATGTAATTATGGCTCCAAATGAAAAGTTCACATGCAAACACTCCATCAAACAACTTTCAACATTTTATCTAGCATTATTACTGTGCTCCTACATTTACCTTCAGCAATACCAGATATTTCAGACCAGGTAGAGTGTAGAATTACCCGAGGAATTTACAGCAATTTGAGTAACATCTATACAATATGTGGAGAGCTTTCACTCAACATCGTAATCTCATTTTTTGACAGAGCGTTTAGAAGGTTTTGTAAACTCTATAAATTTAGTTCAGAAAGCCTCTTTTAAGCCATGATTAATTAATAAATAGTAAGGCTTACTCCTGCTCTGATGCAAGTGTATTATACGCACTCGTTCAGAAATAAAAAGAAATGCATAATGTTACAATACTGTAAGTATTAATATTTGTCATGTGTGCTTTGTATTTACTGTTTATTTTTTGTATTTTTACATTTAATTGGAGTTTGTTTCGTGCTGCTTTGTTGAAGGTTGCATGATAATGGACCGCAAAAACTACAGTATGGTGGTACTTATCTCTAGATAACTAAGGTGGCGTTGAAAATAGTTTTTATCGGAGAGACGTCATGTATATAGCCTGATATTAAGTGGAAATTTTTGCCCTATTTCAGAATCGATTTGTGTAACCAAGCTATGAAAATTGCACATCAGTCCCTTTTCCGGTCGCCTCGCCTTCGGCCCCCTTTTTGGTCGCTTTGCCCACTCTCGTCGCCTTTGCTTGGTTCAGGCGCCGGGGCTTCACCCTGACTGCTTTGCCTCCTTCACCTCCTGGATGGTCATGTTTTGGCCATCCACACCCCCTCTGTGCCCAAAAACACATGACAGGAAGGCAGAGAACAGGCCATAAAACTTCCACTGGGTTCTCGACGTGGGGTCCTTCTCCAGGAGGTCTGAACGCACAAAGAACAACGAAGAGTTAAAATTGCATAACTAGGAAACCAATTTTGAACACAAAATGTATTAACACTACGAAGACAAAATTTGCACAAACAATTACATTCCCTAAAATTACACAAACGTTTGTGTTAAAATAATGAGATTAAATGCTAATGCTTTAAAAGTCTACATGATAAAAACTACAGTACTAATGATGTACAAAACCAGATCTAAGGAGAAAACCCAAAGATCTGTAGCGTGCTTGCTTAGTTTCCGAGCGATCAGCTATTTATGGGGGCTGTAGGATCATACATTTGCCTTGTCTCCGTCGCAGAGAGAGTTCGAGTCAAACTTGAACCGCACCATGACATCAATGACCAAGGCTTCTGAGCCCCAGATGAGGACCAGGTCAAGCTGCCGCAACTCCCCACATGCATGAAAGTAAATCATTTTTAAATGAATCATAGTCATTGTAATGTCCAGGGATTCTAAGCAGCTCAAAACACGTGGATGCTGTTGGAAAGCTTTCTGGGTGTAACCTCTGTCAGAACTTGAGGCTTTTTAATTCATGTGATGATGCAGATAACTGAGTGAATACTTAAAAGCTAGGAAAATTAACACTTAAAGGAGTAGTTTACCTTCAAACTAAAAAATTCTGTCATCATTTATTCACCCTCTTGTCATTTCAAACCTGTATGACTTTCTTCCGCACAACACAAAAGAAAATATTTTGAAGAGTGTTGTTAACAGCCCTCCATTTACTAGCTATTGTTTGAAGTGAATGGGGGGGGGGGCGGGGTTGTGCTGGTCTGTTACCAACCTTTTTCAAAATATCTTTTGTGTTCTGCACAAGAATTTTCATTTTGAAAGTGAACTGCTTAAGGAGTTAAAGGGTACCTCTGCCCAAAAATGAAATTTTTGCCATTAGTTACTCACCCTCAAATATTTAAACATCGATAGGTCCCCCAAAACGCAAATTAGTGAATTTTTGAAAGCTTTCTGACTTCTCCATAGATGGCAACACAACCAAACTTCAAAGTGCTGAAAGTGCGTAAATACATTGTAAAATAGTCCACGTGACTCCGGTAATTCAGTATTAATTAATATAATGCGACGAGGATACTTTTTGTGCGGCAAAAAAAACAAAACGACTATTCAAACACTTCCTGATTTGATTGTTAGTTTCCAGCACGTGCTCCCGAGAGCCACACGATGCAGTGCATCTGATGTCAGCATTGTTCGACGCATGCACGTTCTGACGTAGAGCCCGGAAGCGCAGTTCTGTGTTTACAAAGCTTGTGAACTTCTATCGCTGTATGGTATGGGAGCTGCTCTGTTGCAGAGCGCAAGGCACTGCAGCGGGTGGTGAAAACCGCCCAGCGCATCACAGGGACTCCACTTCCAGTCATGGAGGACATCCAGAGGAAACGCTGTCTGCGTCGAGCTCGCAGCATTCTTAAGGACTCCTCTCACCCCGCTCACAGATTGTTTTCTCTCCTGCCCTCCGGCAGGCGTTTCAGATGCCTCCAGACCAGGACCAGCAGACTGAAAAACAGCTTTTTTCCCAGAGCTGTTTGCCTATTGAACTCTACCCCCCACTGATTCCACAACCCCCTCATATACCTCTAACTTAATGCTGCTATATTGTTTTGTTATTGCACTACAGGCCTGTCAAGCACACGACTGGACTGTCTACACATGTACTACATGTTTACTTGCTCTACACATGTACTACATGTTTACTTGCTCTACCGGACTATTTATACATATACAGCATCATTTGCACTACTGGACTATTATACATATACAGCATCATTTGCACTACTGGACTATTATACATATACAGCATCATTTGCACTACCGGACTATTATACATATACAGCATCATTTGCTCTACCGGACTATTATACATATACAGCATCATTTGCACTACTGGACTATTATACATATACAGCATCATTTGCACTACTGGACTATTATACATATACTGCATCATTTGCACTACTGGACTATTATACATATACTGCATCATTTGCACTACTGGACTATTATACACATACAGCATCATTTGCACTACTGGACTATTATACACATACAGCATCATTTGCACTACTGGACTATTATACACATACAGCATCATTTGCACTACTGGACTATTATACATATACAGCATCATTTGCACTACTGGACTATGTACTGAATACTGCAATAACTCATCTACTGCACTGTTTACTTTAACTTAACTACTGTTCTGCATAGTCTAATTTGTATTGTACATATCCATCAGTAAATTTCTGTTTTTAGTAAATAGCCATCTGTATATATATTGTTCATAGTACATTCCCACTTGTAAATTCTTCTTAATATTTGCTTTATTCTGTATTTATGCACAACTGTATATCCTGCACTTGCTTATTGCACTTCTGGTTAGACCTAAACTACATTTCGTTGCCTTGTACTTGTACATGTGTAATGACAATAAAGTTGAATCTAATCTAATGAAATGCACTTATGTTCTTTGTCTTGAAGAACTCAGGCCTTCTTTACTGCAAGAGATTAAAAGACAGGGTGAGCATATATGCATATGTTCTTTTGATGTTTGTTTGTTCATTAACCACATTTGGGTATCTGATATAAGAAGTTTTATCTTCTTGAAAGTGTGTTTGTGGTAAACACAAGAGACTGAGATAGGGAGAAGTACGAATCTGACAATGAAGAAACATCTAACAAAATAAACCAATATAAACACATGCATTCCAAACATTTTATTTACAGAATATGACATGAACACTATGGCTACAAAAGACAGGGCGAGCATATATGTATATGTTCTTTTGATGTTTGTTCATTAACCACATTTGGGTATCTGATATAAAACAAGAAGTTTTCTCTTCTTGTAAGTGTGTTTGTGTGCAGGGCTTTAGTGGCAGGCTAAAGATGACCCCTCACCCTAGGATGCAAATGTGTCTAGCCACTTCTTTTGTTCTTCTTAATGGCTCTGACCCACAGCTCCAAGTCAACCTCTTACTTTGAACACACAGACACTAGTTATTTTAAATGTGTGGATTGCATACATTCAGAAAAATAATAGAGAAAACACACATGAAATGTACTTTTCATCTCATTTCTCCAGGACAAAGAAGATGAGACCAGGCCTTCTCACTGCAAGAAATTATAAGACAGGGTGAGTATATATTTATACATACACAAGTGCACATACACATACACAAACATAAAACTTCATCATGAGAAATTCATCTTGGCTGAAGAAGTTTTCTCCTTTGGTAAAAGATGAGCGAAGTTTGGTGCAGGCTTTCTTTCAGGCTTTTTCATGGAGTGTTGCCCCAAATGTGGTGAACTGGTCAAAGCTTTCAGGCTTTTTCATGGTGAGATGCCCCAAATGTGGTGAACTGGCCAAAGCTTTCAGGCTTTTTCATGGTGAGATGCCGCGTGTCCCGGGCCTTAGAGGCTCACATAGGTGGTGAATGTACATTTCACTCATAACATGTTTGACAGGGCTCATATAAGTGGCGAATGTACATATCACACATTAATGAGCTTAAATGTACACCAATCTGAAGGATTGTGCGTCCTATCGAGACCTATGTTATTTCTTATATTTATTATTAAATGAAACCAATGAATGCCTTCATGATTTAGTTTAATTTATTTTAATTCTTGGACCGGCGCAAGACAGACGAGAGCGTAAACATTTGCCAAGAATGTTTTCATTAATCAAGAACGAAAGTGTGAGGTTCGAAGACGATCAGATACCATCGTAGTTCCGACCGTAAACGATGCCGCCGCGATCCGGCAGCGTTATTCCCATGATTTATGCTGTACATGAAGGAAATGAGAGCCATGCCAAAATAAAGCGTGGCCATTAACCAGACTTTAAATTTTTTTTAATGTAATTATATTAGTTTATATATATGCTGTGGGGAGTCAACTTTAGTGAGCAAAGACATGCTAACTATCTTGTTTATGCAAAGCTGAAACTTAAAGGAATTGATGGAAGCGCACCACAAGGAGTGGACCTCACTTACATCTATCCCAACATTATCCTGGACCAATTCAGGCTTATATTTTATGTCACGGACCCCGCTGTGGGGTCCCATGCCCGGGGCAGTAGTGATAGCTGCGGATTTTTTTATTTAGTTTGAGTTATTTTTAGTTAATTTATTTTACTTTATTTAACCAGGGCTTTAGGGCCGCATGTCAAGGGTGGTGCATCCTGGGTGGATGACAGGCTTGCAATCCCAACCTGTTTTTATTGTTCAATTTTATTAGTTATGCTGGTTTTGATTTAGCAGTTAACTTAGTTTTTATTGTGTTCTGTTTTGTTCATGTGTTCTAATATTTGTTCTATATTTTTTATTGTGGTTAACATAGTTCGTGTTTGTATATAGTTGTTTTATATTTAAATAAAGATAATATATGAGTTATTTGTAAGTAGTTTAAATTAAATTGTTAATTTATTTAGTATGAATTATTTTTTAGTAAACACCTTCATGCTGTACATGACGGAAATTATTTTTTTAAAATTGTATAGTAATAATATGTATTAGTTTATTTAAAGTTTAGTATATTTCATATTTGTGGTTGTGATTTTTTATTTAAATAAAGTTATATTTATATTTATTATTCTTAATATTATTTATTCTTATTATTCCCACCCCAGGCTCATGGCAGCACTGAAAGAAAGTTCAGACATCAACCAGATTTTTGTTGTGTATAGTATTATTTATTAATTATTTTTTATTTTAGTTCATTTATTTGATTTTTTTTATGTCAGGGACCCCGGGCTGATGGCTGCACAGAAAGAAAAAATATAAAAGCATTGGTGGACCAGCCAGGGGCTTTCACATGCTACCTGGACCAGTGTCTTGCCAGGACCAAGTCAATAGTTTTATTTCTTATTATTATTTTGGTTTATTCATTTTATTTTATAAGGCCTGTATGTAAACAGGCCTTATAAAACAGGCCATGTGTTTCCAATTCATTCCTGTGGTCTCTCGCCCACGACACTCTCTCTTTCCATTGGTCTCTGGAATTGTCAATCTGCTGTTAATAAATCCGACTTCATCCCTGCATTTGCTTCCCACTCTGCTCTTAGTATTGTAGGATTAACTGAAACCTGGATTACTTCTGAGAACACAGCAACCCCTGCTGCTCTCTCTAGTAATTTCTCTTTCTCTCACACTCCCCGCCAGCATGGGAGAGGTGATGGCACCTGTCTTCTCATCTCCAAAGACTGGAAGTTCTCCACCTACCCCTCCGTAGTCAACACCAATTCTTTTGAATTCCATGCCGTAACTATTACTTCTCCATTAAAACTCCACATTGTAGTTATTTATCGCCCTCCAGGTCAACTGGGCGAATTTCTAGAAGAACTAGACATGCTGCTCTCGTCTTTCCCTGAGGACGACTCGCCGCTTCTTGTCTTTGGGGATTTCAACATCCACCTAGAGAAGCCTTATGCCTCAAACTTCCACTCACTGCTTACCTCCTTCAATCTCCAACTAGTCCCCACCACAGGTACCCATAAGTCAGGTAACCAACTTGATCTTATCTACACACGCAGCTGTGATACAGAGAACACCTTGATTACACCTCTGCACGTCTCTGATCACTTTTTCATCACTTTTAATTTAATACTGCATTCCCGCAACTCACCAACTCCGCTGCCAGTCTCATTTAGGCGG